>VYZR01056037.1:8144-22840 GCA_013400675.1 Oxylabes madagascariensis | reverse complement strand
CAGCAATAATTTTAAGGTCCTATACACACAATATTACGATGTCAGGCTACTACAAGAGTAACAGACAGACATGAATATTTGAGTTTCATTATGGATTTCCTTCCTCAATAACTGCTTATGTTTTGGCTGTCCTTTTTTTTGTGCTTGTGGGGACTGCATGTTACTGTCTAGGATGACTACTAATACCTTCCTATGAGTAGTAAAAGATAATTTAGAATCTGTCATCATGTATATGCATAGGTGAAAATATTTTTCCGCATACATCACTTTGCACTTAACAATAGTTGTTTTCATCTACATTTATCATACAGTTATCCATGGTTGTGAGATGGTTTTGCAGCTTTTTACTACCAGTTTGAGGTTTGGCTATTCTGGATAATTTTACAAACTTCACAAGTTTTCACGTCTTGTTGTTCACCCATCTTTTTGAGAGTCTCTTTAAGTGCAGTTGAATAGCTTAGTTGTCTGTATAGGACCTTAAAATTATTGCTGGCAGACCATTCTTTGTTAAAAACTAAATATTTATTTGTGTTCTTGTTGCTTTCTATTTTTCCGTCTAGTTGAGGGTAATAAAATGCTCTGCTCTTAATTTCAAGTGCTTCTGTTCTAGCATAATCAGTTTTGTATGCATGGATATGTATATATACGCACACACAGACACGCTTATTTATTTTTATTTTTTCTTGTAGCTTTTTGGATTAAGTTGTCTCTGTGCATCCCACTTTCCAGGAAAGAGAATGTGGCTGCCTGCTGTTGCTGTTGCCCTTTCGCCTGGGTATTAAATCCGAGCCTCTGCTGAGCCTGCCAACTGTTTAATCAGAAATAGTCAGAAGGCCCTCCTTCCTAATATTGCAGCTGACTCTGAAGTCCTCATTATCTTACATCTGCATTTGTGCAGTGCAATTATACAGAAGCAATTATTTTCCTAAAAACTTATAATTTAAGCAGGAGAAGGAGAGAGTATGAGAAATACATGTAACAGGTAAAGCAGGGACTTGTACCTGTATAATTAATGCCATGTATATTTTACTTTTTGCTTGCTTTGCTTTGTTAGTAACCTTCAGTTGTTGCTTTCCGTTTTACTCTTCTTATGCATTCTTGACACTGGTATGTGATGAGGGACAAAACAAGGAGATGCCTAGAAAATAAAGGAAAAAGAAAGAAAACAGACCAGAGGAAAAACTGGTCACTGGAAGAGAGGAAGTCAAGAGGTCTGAGTATAGGGTATATAACCACTCATCAATAAAAGATGCTTTGTATTACAGAGAGCAGATAATATGATCCTGTTGTGTCTGTTGTGAATGTCCTTGTGTAAACTGATTTGGTAATTGTTGAGCAAGGAAGATGGCAGAGGAGTCATCTGAAAACACCTTACATTAGTGTTGGAAGCAATTAATTTTTGCTTCTAAGCAACTGTTCCTGCTCCTGCCCACAATATTTTGGAAGGACTAGTCAGCAGCTTCCATCCTCCCACCAGTGAAACCATGTCCACTGTAGGATTCCAGTATGAAGGCGTACTTTGTCTAGGGACAAAGATATATCTCTGTCAGTGGTCAGTGCAGAGCCAAAGTGAGCAGGTGAGTGCTTTACTTGAGCAGCTTGGGGCACTGGTTTTCACAAGGCTAAGAGCTTTGTGCTTGTTCAGGAGGAAGAAGATAGGTAGCTCAGGACATCTTTATGTTACAACACTTAGGTGGAGTTGGGTACCAATCTGAGGGAAGCAAAAAAAGGTACTCAAAAATATGCTTTTATTTATTACATATAGCAGTGTGGTCTCAGAAGAGTGAAAGAATACAGACAAGGGGGAAAAAAAGCCACGCATAAAGCAAAAGAAATATAGCTGGTAGGTGCCGTAGCATTTTAAATGAATCAGAGCTGTTCTGCTGCTGCTTTGGTAGCTGTGCCCCAACCGTTCACAATTTCAGGCTGGCTGTTACTTCGTTTTCGTAGACACAGAATGATGAGCTGTAGCAGGGAAGAAATGGGCTGCTGCTGGAGGGGTAGAGACAATGTATCTGACTTTAGTACTATTGATAATTTAGTTCATGGGATGGAGTGTCTCTTCTAAATGGCACTTTTCAGTCTCTCCAGCCTATTCTAAGTGAGATATATGTGCCTTGTGGCCAGAGATGAATTGTGGAGATAGGACCTATGAACCTATGAATCAATCTTTGCTGTGTAGTCTCTCTCTTTTTTTTTTTAATTTAAGTCAGAAGTTGATTAGATGCCTGGCAATGAGTACTATCCATTGGCACCTCCTATTGGGAGCACACTCCAAGTACCAGCCTTCAGCTCTTTCAAGCAGGGGAGGTTAAGCAGGCTGCTTACTGAGCAAAAGGAATTTCTCTTCCCAGGAGAGCTGGAGTGCTGTTTCCCTGGCTAAGAATGCTATAATTCCTTTACAAGTGACAAGCAGGCTGCTACCATCTGCTGGCGAACAGCTGCAGGATGGTGGAGTTGGAATGAAAATTTGCTCACGGACCAAGAGAACAATGAGTCGTCATTATGCTGAATTCACACATTTCCTTGTAAGAAGTTCTGTGACTATTTTGGTGTTAGAATGTTTCCTAGTTGTAGTGTACGTAGTTTTTGTTTTAAAGCATAAATACGTGAGATGAGAGTTCTAACCAAAGCCACAGAAAGTACCAGCAGGAATGGGGCATCTCTTTACCTTTTAAGGCACAGCAGCAATGTCGTGCAAAAGAAGACTGAGACAATCCAGAAATGTTTTAAGCTTTTTTTTTTTTTTTTTTTTTTTTTTTTTTTTTTTTNTTTTTTTTTTTTTTCTTCTGTCTTCATGGGAACACCTGGGTGTATTTGGAAACCATGTGGCACTACATGATGATCTTTCAAAAATAAGGTGATAGACTTGTAAGTTGTTTTCGAACCATGCAGCTTTGTAGGGCTTCTGCTTTGTTCACTCACTCAGGTGTGTCAAGAAGGAAGAACTCGAAAAAAAGAGTGGTTATTGTGTATATGGTTCCCTCAGCTTCCCCTGAAAGAAGCAGATGGTTGGGGTCCCGGGAGGTAGAAGGAATGGGGCCATTAGACTGTCAGTGGCTTGTGAAAAGCAGAAGCATCTGCCAGAATGGAGACCTGTTCAGCAGCGGGGGAGCCAGCAGCAGCAGATGATCTCTGCCTTGAGCCATCAGTGGCATAGTCATCCACTGGGGAATTGCTGTTGTGGGCGTAGCACAGGTAACCTTGGTAAAATCTTGTTGGGGCAATGAAGGCTTGATGTGCATGCGCTGGCACCTTAACTACCCACTTTTACTGTCTAATCACTTCTAAAATCACAAACGATTTTAAAGCATTCCTTATCCATTCTCAGCTGAAAATTTGTCAAAATGCCTGTCATGTTTCAGAAAGTGATTTTCAGAATAGCAACATGAACCATGCTAGATGCAGCAAAGAATAAGTTCAAAAAATGAACTCTTGGAAAAGTATCAAAAATTTTGCTAGATCTTGTTTTCTGTTGCATCATACAGCATACTCTTTTAAGACATGCCTTTTTAGTGTTAAGAAATATTTTATACAGCTGCAGTTCCATCTCTGCTGCTGTAGTTCTTATGCTCTTATTGACTGCTCTGCACAAGACAAAGTGTTCCAGGAGAGAATGACCTTCTGTTGCAACAGTGTGATGGTATGTAAAAGATGAGATAAAGTGAGGAGGGCAGAATGCCTCTGAGAAACAAGACTAGAAATTCATAGTCTGCATTCAAAAAGAATAGTCAATTTGAGTTCTGTCCTGTTAGAATAATTAATCCCAGTCAGCCACATCTAAAAGTGAGAATAAATTACACAGGTACAGAGCTCTGTTTCAGAACTCCTCAAGCTGCACTTTCTGAGTACTTGGCATAGGTGAATCTGGGACTATTGCCAGTATGTAATATCCTTCTAGAGTTGACTCCAGAGCCAGGAAAAGACATTTTTTGTGGATGAAGTTTGGTTTTACTCCCATGGGGAGAGCGAATTACAGTGCAGTTTGGCTAGTGGTCCATATATTTTGGTGCGCATTTCAATATTGGTTTAGCCTTTTTTTTTAAATCTTTGGAAGCTTGCATTTGTGTTCTGACAGGCAATAATAAGCTGCTTGTGTGTCTCTTTCTAGGCCTCAGGGACACTTCCCTTGCATCATAAATACTGCAGTAGTTGTGCTTAGACAATAGACACGATTTAGTAGGAAGCACTGAAGATCAGGCTCAGGATGCTTTGGCATACCTGTAAAGAGAAGATGTTACTCAAAATTGCAGTTGTAGATGTCACGCAAACTGACTTCTCACAAGCTTTTCTGTTAGTTGCATTTCCTTTGATTTGAAGAGGGCCCCCTGGTTTATGGCTGGAGCTAGTTTTGCTTTCATCTTCCTTCAGGCTTTTAAATACAGCTGTAGTCATCTCTGCATAGCACAGAATAGTAGAAAGAGCAGTAACTGTCAGATATTCTCAGAGGGTTTGGAAATAATGTAATCAACCCCGTTTACTATGCAGAGTGAGGAACTTTGCTGTGGCTGTTAGCTTTGGCCACATCTATTCTGCAGATCTCCACTGCAGCGTGTATGCTGATCAGGGATTAAACATGTGTGGTCCAGGGGATGTGGCCGCGTTGGCAGACGAGCATCCCTATATGGTGGGAAAGTCGTGCTCGTGGCCAGTGCCAGGTGTGCTGCTGGCTTGAGCACAGCTGTTTGTGTGCGGTACAGGTGGAGCTCGCTGGTTGCGGTGGTAGAGCAATGTAGTTTGACACTGGCTTTTCCAGTAGCAGCAGTGATTTTAGATCATGTCATCATCTCTGTGTGCAGGCGGGGACCAAAGGCAACTTCTCACAGCCTGAATTCAAGGTGAATTGTTCCAATTATTCAAGGCCTTATTATGGTGTTGGTTCAATTTACCAGATAAACAAAATTCCTGTCTTTTTTAAGGATGACTCAGAAATTATGGTAGTTCCTCTCTTCGTTTTCTGCCAGTAGTTAAATCACTTCTTAATTTTTAAGTAGTAGCAGTCTCTTAGCATTTGGTAAATTCTACCAGGTATGGCTATATCTTTTTTTAATGGAAAAATGTCAGCCTGTCAGAAATCAGCTTCCATCAGAATCAGATTAGTTAACAAAAATCACTTAGTGTATACATTCAAGAAATAAAATGGCTGTCTGAATGAGATGTTCTCTAGAATTACTTCCTTACATCATTTCTTAAGTCATTCAGGATGAAGTAAACGGGTGAGAGACTTTCTTTCTGCTTTCACAGTTGTCTGATATTATGGTCAAATACATCATTGACTAGTTGAGCTAATAGGATTTAACTAATGAAAATTGAACATGGTCATCAGATGAGTCTGAGCTACTTTGACAATAATTGTATGAGCATCCTTGTTGCACTGCAAGTGCTTTTTTTGGACTTGTGCAATTTCTGTGATGATGAGGTGTTTTCACAAGATGGCATCTTCTCCTGCTCCAAATAAACCCTTTTTGGTCACCGGTGAAAAAATACTCAACTTGGCCATGAACTTCTTCAACTGCTAGTGATAATGAGAGTGATGTAAGCAAATTACTTTTATAGTGGTATCTTCTAAATCATTATTTGTCATGCTAATTCTCCTTTTAAAGCTGCTGTAGATTCAAAAATACTTTTTCCTCCTATTTTTATAGTGATGTCATTGTCACTGAAACACGGGCCAATAAAACACATTTGAAAAGTATTTCAAATCCTTTCTGAATGGCTGAACATTTGTATCTCTTGCCTGGTTAGCACAGCTCAAAAGTTCACAGTTTGAAAGAGCTTATGTTGTTACCTGTTTGAAAGGCCTTTATTTGTATGGTGTAGAAAGATAGAGTTTAATGTGATTTGTCAAAAAATTTGTGCTGAAATGTGGTTGATAAAATTCCCAGGAAAATACAGGTATTCAGAAAAATTACCGCAATCTTCAATATTGTTTTTTGGTTTCCCTTTCAGAAATGTTCCTATTGCCAGGAACCGGGAGCCACCCTAGGCTGCTACAACAAAGGCTGCTCCTTCCGATACCATTACCCATGTGCCATTGATGCAGGTAGGAACAAATGACATCTTAACTGTATTCCGTAATTACTCAAATCATACGACACTAAATAATTCTGAGGTACTTTACAAATTACTCCCTCTCAGTTTTTCTCCTACTGTGAAGATAAAGTAATTAAAATGGCGAGAAATGGCATGAGATAAACAGCGTACAGTAACACATTGGGACAAGATGGAGCTTGTAATGAAAGCGAATCTGCCTGAAAGAGCAGCAAAAGCCTGGTTTGGGGGAGAGCAGTGTGAGAACTGATCATTCTTTTCTTGCCAGAAATAGAAACCCTTTGTTAAAAGGATGTAAGTAAGCAGCACGGGCTTTCTTCTTTCAGGGTTACACTCCTGTGGGTGGTCCTAGTAATGATTTCAAGTGTTTGTGTTTGTAGAATCATCAGTACCATTTGCAGCACAACCTTCCTTCTCCCTCCTAAGAAGCAGTTTGGCCAGTCTCTTGAGTAGGTCCTATTTTCATCGTTAAACAAGCTAATTGTTTGGATGATACTATTTCAAGCTATGAGCCTGGGTATGTGTGTTTGATGGGTTTTGTGCAATAAAGACAGTTTTTCATGGAGATAAACTTTGTTCTTGGGTAAAAAAAATCCAGCCTCAGAGTAAATAATACCCCACTTTTCCAGTCCCTTGTAACTCACTTCTCCTGTCATACAAAACTTCATCTGATAACAGGCAGGAAAGGATTCAAGATTACAGCTCTAGACTGGAAAATAATTGCAAGCTTCCTGTTTGTTATTGCAGTTCCACAGCAACCCACTTGTTCACCACACATTTTATGCTGTTTTCCAAATGTTAGAGTATTTGAAGTAGGAATGCTCATTTCTGAATGACTGCATCCCACCTGATTGGAGATCTGCATTTTATTCTAATTGGAAGGTTATTATTAAATTAATATTGCAGTTGAATATTCTAGTACCACAGTACTACTAGTTCAGGGAATCCTTGACTTCACATGAAAGAAAGATTATTCAGGTTGCAAAAATCACATACCCAAAAAATACCAGAAATAAGGGTGTCCATGTAAGTGTAATTTTGGTCTTTTATGAATCTATCTTATAGTAATCACCTAATTAAAGGCTGATATATCTTTTCATAAGGCCCTACCTCAGTCTGTAGGATGGAAAGGTACTCATTCATGAACATTTGTTGTCCTTGCTGGATCTGTGTCATACTTACTGCAGATGATTCCTTCTCGGTTCTGAAAGTAGAACTGGGAAATTAACTCTGATGTTCATCTCTGTCATGCCTGAGAGTTTCATGAACATTAATAAACTCAGTTTTGCACAGTGTGTTTGAGACACACGATCGCCAATCAGATTCACATTCATGTTGTGTTTAGTGTGTATTTGCTTCTGGTTTGTGACCTGCCCTTTTCAATATCATGATAAAACAAAAATAAATTATAGTGAATGTTCCCAATAATTTGAGGGCTTAATTTAAATTCATGTTTTACTAGATATAGTATGTAGCATTTTCTGGGTTCTGAATTCAGATATTAAAATTCAGATACTGTCCTTTTTCTCCAGATGTATTAACTCTACTCCATTCATTAACTCTACTCCACTTCAGGAAATGTAGTATCCTCCAAAATGAGAAACGTACTGAACAATCATGACTGATTCCCAAGAGCAGTTCTGTGTCATGCATGGAAGAGGCAGTGTCATGTACAAACACCAGTATATAATCATACTATTTAGGCCATTTTAAATGTAACGTGCCTGCTATATAATATGTAGACCTGGGTTACATTAGTTTGGGCTTTTTTTCACTTTTGGCTTGACTTTGCAACCTGTGAGATTTTTTTAGAGCAGCTTTTTGTGTTTGAATTCCAAGGCTACGCTTACTTCATTTTCTTTTAATTTTGTTATGAGACATCATGTTGTCATGTGGCCATCTGTCAGAGTGCACAATTCCAAGCTAATTTCCCTCCTTTGAGTAATACGGCAATATTAAATTGCAAGAGCTGCATGGAGATGGGATGCTTGGACTATGAGTTTTCACCAACATATTTAAAAAATAGCAGAGGAGTTGGTAAAACTGGTGAGTCTCTGGTTTCACTCCAGGAAAAATAGGGTTTAGTGAGAACAAAAGACTTAATTGGTGCTTTTTTTAATATATTTTTCTATCTGTTTCTTCCTTTTCATCTGTATGTCTGGTATATTCTCCCCTCTGGCTTCTCATACCAGCCACAGGCCTTTTATCTAGTTGGTCTCAGGCTCCTCTTTACAAATTTCTTTCTCCAGTCTCTTCGTAAGACCCAATTCCTCCTAATTCTTTTTGGACTTTTCCTTTGTCCAGTTTTCTAGCTCTCACTCTGACTTCCTCTTCTCTGCTCTTACTTCACCTTCTCCTCTCCTTTCTTGTTCCTAATTCTTTTTCCTCTCTGGGCTTTGTTACTGCCATTTGGTTCTCCTAACTCAGCTCCTTGTCACACCTCACCCCGCTAGTCCTGGTTTGTTCTCGTATATTGTCCTTTATATTCTCTGTTTCACCTCTCTATGCCTTGTTCCAATCAATTCTTTGTCTTAGCCCCCAGCTGGACTCATCTTTAATTCCCTTCTCCTGCCTTCTAGTAGCACTGGCCTCCTTCCTACTAGACTTCATTCTCTCTGTGTCTTGATTGCCTTTCTCAGTACTGTTTTCACTTCTGCCTGCTGGACTAGTGCTTCCCGTTTTGCAGTTTTGAAACGGTCCCTTTCTTCTTTTTGGTTGCTTGAGTCTTAAAAATGTTCCCTGACAGCTTTACTGCTTTTGGGTCTGGTGTCTGAATCTGAGGGCAGAGATTAATTTACAGGAAAGGCCTGATCACACCCCAACAGAAGTATATTTGGTGGGATTTTTAAAAGGACCTAGCTACTAAAATCTAACAAGACTCTCCTGAGGATGTGCACATGAAAATTCCCATATTGCCTTCCAAGGAGTTCTATTTGCTGCTTTTGTGGTAGCTGGCAAGGGCATGCCTTAGATAAAATCCAGGTCCTACTGAAAATCAGGATATTGTAGAGCTTTTCAGAGAAAAAATCCTGGGATGTTAAACATGGGCAGAATAACTTCTTTCCAAGAAAGAGTTTTAAGGAAATCATTGGGCTGCTTCAGGTGAAGTTTTCAACCAAAGCAAATAGAAGAGCCTCAGCTTGAAGTAGATTCTCAGCATTCAAAATTTCAGCCTGATGGTGTGACAGTAAAAGACCTTGTTTGCAGTTGGTATTATCTGTGGGTGTAGTCAAGCTGTCTTAATCTACAGACACTCTTCCAATAAATCTGTGTAAAAGTAATAAGCAAGCTATATGGCATAAGACTTGATTTTCTTTTATGCCTGAGCAGAAAATAGAGGCTTCCTTGTGAAACAAATCAACATTATTTTCTCTTTGCTCAGCCTGCTGTCTGCCTGTAAACCCTTTTTATTGGTTTTGCGTTTCTACTGTCTTTCTGTAGTGAAACTGTACAGGTGCTTCTCAGCTTCCTTGAGCCCAGAGGTCAACCATTTTGAAGTCAACCATCCTGCTTTCCTGCTTTGAAGGATGATGCCATCTTGCTGTATTTAGGATCTGTCACAGATCTGTTCTGAATCCTCAGAATTTTAACATTTAGAAGGGCTTTCAGGCTTTTGGAATATGTATGACTGGTTTTGTATCTAAAAGAAATAAAGCCAAACAGAAAACACTTGCTAGAGTGTTTTTTACGGTATGTTGAGTCATACACACTTGGGTTTGTCCGAATTCCTGGAAGTGACCATGCCTTAGTTGAGATGAAATACCCATGCTGTATTCTGAAGCAGTTGCAGTGTGAGCTGAAGTGTTTTTGCCTTTGCGTCCATGTGGGTTAGAAGTTGGTACCTGTCAGTTATTGTGCCTCATGAAAGGCAGTACGTTTTTGGGAAAGGGCTGGAGGCTGGAATATGTCAAACAGCTTCAGTTCCTTGCAACACTGAAGGCAGTCCTGGGGTGGGACCTGGGCTCTGGCTTCTGCGCCAATGGTCGGTGTCCAATCCCACCCTGGTGAGGAACCAGACTTTGCCCCGCTGTTGCTAATTGAGCGCTGTGCGAGGCACGTGGCTTCGTAAGTTGCCAGTTTGTACATATGGATGCTTTTATATAGCCTAATTCAGACTGTCTTTTAATCTCCTTTCATAGAAAATAGTCTTTGGCAATACAGATTGTAAGAAAGCTGAACATTTCTTATCCGTTTACATAAAAATCAAGATCACTTAGTGCCACATAAGTAATTTTTGTATGGAAGCGACTGTGGTTGACCTTGTCTGTGTTTGGCTTTCGTCTGTCCAAATTTATGAAGAGTCTCTGATGTCTCAAGATAACTTAGTCCTAGGGATGTCTCCATGGAAACAGGATCTTTGTTTTCTGTAATTTTATATCCTCTTCCTCTGCTTGTTCCTCCCCACCTGGAGTCAGATCCCAATGGTTGCAGCACTCTTGTCCCTACAACATATATCGCAGGCAGTTCCACTTACAAAAGATTTTTGACTGTAAATTAGGAAAAGATTAATGGCAAAATAAAATGAATTTTCAGAGAACAGAAATTGTGTGTCTTCACAAGTACCATTAAAGATGAGTAACAGGCAGAACACAGAGGGTGAGACAAAAGTATGAAGCTTACAGAAGAATAATTGCTTCTATCGAAAGTGTTTGAGGTTTTCCCTGACTACTTTATGGAGAAAATTCTGTTGAAACGAGGACGAGTCTCAGTTCTTTTCCCTTTCTGCCACAATGAGCTGATCATAGCTCTGTGTCTGCTGACTTCATGACAAATCATAATCTGTTATATAAAATACTTGGAACTGCTAACCAAAATCCAGGCCAGCTTTGTAATGATGAACAATTTCTGCCTTATTTATATTCAGCTGATTTAGGATCTGTCACAGATCTGTTCTGAATCCTCAGAATTTTATGTTAACACTTAACAAGCTNGCAGTTCCACTTACAAAAGATTTTTGACTGTAAATTAGGAAAAGATTAATGGCAAAATAAAATGAATTTTCAGAGAACAGAAATTGTGTGTCTTCACAAGTACCATTAAAGATGAGTAACAGGCAGAACACAGAGGGTGAGACAAAAGTATGAAGCTTACAGAAGAATAATTGCTTCTATCGAAAGTGTTTGAGGTTTTCCCTGACTACTTTATGGAGAAAATTCTGTTGAAACGAGGACGAGTCTCAGTTCTTTTCCCTTTCTGCCACAATGAGCTGATCATAGCTCTGTGTCTGCTGACTTCATGACAAATCATAATCTGTTATATAAAATACTTGGAACTGCTAACCAAAATCCAGGCCAGCTTTGTAATGATGAACAATTTCTGCCTTATTTATATTCAGCTGATTTAGGATCTGTCACAGATCTGTTCTGAATCCTCAGAATTTTATGTTAACACTTAACAAGCTTTCAGGCTTTTGGAATATGTATGTGTGCTGCTGACATTTTTCATAGTAGTCCTTTAACAGAAACAACAACAAAAAAAAGCTATTAATTGGATCTGCTATTCGTATTTGCAGCAAAAACGCTGACCTTAGTAACAAATCGAGTTCCATACACAGATCAGGCATTAGGTACAAGGTTTCTGGCACTTCTTCCTGATCCTTGTACAATCTTCCTTTCTGATGTACTAGCTAAAGAATGGCATTTATTACCAATGTTGGGTTTCCAACAAAGAAGAAAACTCCATTCTGTTCTAACATACTGTGTATGTTTTTCATGATTGCTCTGTATATTTTTAATGATTGCTGTATTATGCAGTGATAATTCATGCTGTAGTCTAAATGTATGATTCCTGCCCTTATAATGAGAAGACATTTTATTTATTTCCCGTGATTTGCTAATGCTGCATTTGAAATTATCTGTGGCAGGATTAACGCTTTTACTCCCCTTGCTAAAATCTCTCAAGTGACTTAGCCTCTTGCATGCTGTTTCTCTTTGATTCAGGCCAGAGGCATTCATTTTGAAACATTAAGCATTCCGTAGCAGAGGGATGCTCTGCCAAAGCTTGGGTATCTAGAAAGCTTTTCCCTCTAGCTTTAGTTCCAGTCTCCTGCTGTCTGCTAAACTCTTCCAGCAGATTGAAACAGCAGGTAGCACTGGTTATGCTACATACTTAAGAGCGTTTTAAATTAGCACATCCTAGTTACCATTGCACTTCTCTACTTGTGAGCTCTTGAGGTGTGTTGGAGCAGGCAGGGGGCCATAAGCACTTTGCTGAATTCTCCAGGGAAGTGTTGATCAGTCGTGCTGAAGTGGGGATGGGTGCTTGGTCCTGCTGGTGAGGTGACAGCCTTGGGTCAGTCTCCGATGCAAGAGGCGATTGGAACAGTAGCAGGCGTTTGGGCAGGTTGAGAGGTGACCCTGCACTTCAGGGTGCCCAGGGGAGGCAGGTGAGTACTCTGAGGGGACTTCTGCTTTTTCCTGTGGCTGAAGTTCCATGCTGGGAGCTGCCAAGTTGCATCACTTAGAGGCATATTCTGGGAGGGAGTATGCAAGGAGAAGCAATCCATACTCAGGTAGTGCTGCTAAATAAGTGCTCTTCAAATGGCAGTATTACTTAATTTGTTCCTAAATAAGCAGTTACACATAGGTGCCTCACTTTATGTAATAGGTTAAAATAATTAACAAAACAATTTTTTAGATAATAGAAGCTTCACGTATGTGATTCATGGAAGCAGATCTAAGAGCAGCATGGGTGACCATACTACTAGACATAGTGTCACAGTGTAAACCTATCACCAGGATTTGGGATTGCAAATAAACTGTATACACCCATACCTAGAAACACACACCCCTTCTCCCCTTGATACTGACAGGGCCTTGGGGTAAGGGTGAAAGGCAGTATTTGTACTATGAAATGCAGGGATTGTCTGTTCAGATTGGATGAGTGTGTCCATCTTCCTTGTGTTAAAGCGAAGAAGGCTGGAATAGTTGAAGGGAGTTGGGATACAGGATTTGTAGACTTGCTGTTGTCTACTTGTTGTAGACTTACTGCATAAGATCATTGGGAAAACCGGAGTTGCTTGGTAATCCAAGCAGCATTGTCACTTGGGGTGTTCAGTTATTTTGTTCGCTAAAACTTTGGGGGTGGAAAGAATCAACCTGCTAATAACAAAGTATTCCTATAAGAGATCTTTGAATGAAAAATGTATACTTGTGAGGCAGGATTAACACGTGATGTATTATTCATGTTGGTTTTCATTAAAAAATAATACACTGCTGTCTTTTCCTCCTTTAGATTGTTTACTAAACGAAGAGAATTTCTCTGTGAGGTGCCCCAAGCACAAGGTAAGAAGAATCCTCTCCTGGATTAGACCTGGGTTTTTTGATGCCCTCTTCTGGTTTCTAAATTTGGATTAGTAATTTTATTACCTGGATAATGTCTGTAGTCAGAGATGCTTTTAGTTTAATTATTCTGTAATATATGCTTGTTAAGTGTATTCTGGGGGCAAACATCAACTCAAGAAGAATACCAAGATTAAGAAGATAATATTTTTGTTCCATCTGCTCAGTGTTTCTTTAGATCCTTAATGACTCTTCAGAAAGCTCAGCTTCATTTCCTGAATTCTGTGATAGAATCAGTATGTTGCTCATTATTCCTGTTTGAATGTTGCATTGAACTGTCAGGTTTTCTCCTTGCATTTACTGAGGATGCAAGGAAGAAGAAAAATGACTTCATGAAAAAGTTGCCTGTTTTTTGGAAACATCTTATTCCAGTTTACCAGTAGTAACTGGGCTGAGTCCAACCATTCAGCCTTCAGCAGATCTGTGGGGTTGTTCTGTGTATCTTTGATTCTTCAGAAGACCCCTATGCTGCTTCTGCCCAGAGTCTGGGCATCCTTAATAATTGTCCCTAGAGCCTGAAAACACTGGTTGGTGGTGCAAAGAGCTGTCTGTATGGAAAGAGGAGACAAGGTAGACAATACATACTTTCTTGTAGCCGTAAGTAATGGGATACAGTGCTGGGAGTACCCCTCCCAGCTGTTGAGGATACATCCCTGGGAGGTTCTGGATATCAGTCTTCCAGTTTTAAATGATCAGAAAGTATCCAGAAAAACAACTGTTCTTGTTTCCAGTTGAATACAACAGGAATTCTGCAAGAGCTTGAATGGCTTATGCTGAAAAGGAATTGATAATAGGGAAGAACTGTGTTGCTTTTTAGTAGGGATTAGTCTCCATCTCGTTCTTGTCTGCAGATCCCTGCCTAGAATTAGACTGACATCTGGTGGTCTTTTGTTTTCACAGATTATTCTTAATCTGTCTTTTGTAAACATAGAGGAATCAGCCTCATATTCCTTTCGGGATGTTCTACCACAAAACGGTATATTTATACACACGTATTTAAAATGCACTGGAAGATTCAGTGCGCATTCAGGCTCTTACCCAGAATTGGCCTACTTTTCATTATATAAAAGAAAATAAATTATTCTGCACCACTGTGAAACAGTGTTGACAATGTACAGCAAGGTTAAATTAATGCAGTAATGCTACAAGAACCTGCAGATCTTGGCAAATAAAAACTGGAAGGATGAGCTCCCCTTACTGTGTAATGTAACTGCCGAAGTGCCACCCTCTGCTCAACTTCGGATACTTGACTAAAGATAATTGGAGCGTGTCCTGGCTGGGGTTAAACCATGACAAAGGGTTGTG
>VYZR01056030.1:60074-72126 GCA_013400675.1 Oxylabes madagascariensis | reverse complement strand
TCATGCTTTCCACAGGTGAATACCATATTCCTGTCAATCACAATGAGTTTTAAATTCGCTGGATAAATAAAAAAGACATGTACTCCCTGGAAACAAATGTCTTTATATTTATGAACTATCAATAACCCAATAGCCACGTGGTGTTCTCCTCATTTATGATACCTTGTCAAATTACACCGAACAAAATTTGTTGTTATAAGCAATCAGACTAAATGCACCCCAACCAAAATCATGAACGTTAAAAGACTATTTTCCTTGTTTCAATTGACAGTATTAGTTACAACACAGGAATTAGACTGGGATCTAGCAANTTTTTTTTTTTTTGACTACTGTAATGGAGAAAGTGGCATCTGTGTATTAGCGGGAGCCCTGGCAGGCTGAGCAGCCAGAACTGGAACAGAGCAGGGTTTCACCTTTCTGTCCCTATATCTACATCAGCTTCAGTGACTGTGCTGTAGACTTATGTCAAGAACGAAAACATAAAACTTGATGTTTCTGGATATCCTTTTAGTTGGAAAAAAAATTACTGAGAAAATGCCATTTGGCTGTATTAATAATTGATAATAGATAAATGCAGTTGTAGTTTGCAGCTCCTGCCTTTTGCCTCACAACTCTCAGGGGAGGCTGCCTCCTCTCTTTCTCCTCAGCAGCACTAACCAGACCCTTACATACTGGCATAACATCCTTGAGACTGGCTACTCCACCACTGAGGTCATAAATCATGTCTTGGCCCTTGCTGGCTCCAAGAAGGGTCCCATAAGCTTAGACCAGAATATGATCCTAACATCTATGTGGGGGAAAATAAAATAAATAAAATAAAATAAACTGAAACAAAAACACCAAACCACAAGGCAGAAATTCATCAATCCCCTTTAGCAGATGAACAGCTCAGAGAATGTCTGAAGCAAGTATCTTTATTCGTCCAGCAAACTACTCCCTTCTTTCTGGAATCTCAGATGCCATTGGAGCATAAGGTTCAAATGTTGGAAATCAGGTGAGGATGAAAGGAAGAATTTTATGCTATCTCTGCCTACATGACCTGCAATCATGCTTTGTCATCTCCTGTAAGAATCCCACTCTGTTTTTAATATGTCAGTAAGTGATTCCTTTTTGCCTGAGATCTAAAGCACGGCAAGAAGTACTTAAAACATCAGGGCAAATAACAGGAGAAGGGAGAAGAGAGTAACAAAATAATAGAAGGGCATTTGCATTGGTTTTGACATCTGAAGGAAGTGTTTTGGTTACCAAAAGTCTGGCATCTTGCTTACTGCATATTTTAGCATTTGCCCTATAATTCTGGAAATGGCTTGTGCTTCACAAGTTGCAGTCACATTTTTCTTTTTTGAAAGTCTGTGGACTCCATTAAAAGAAACAAAGCAACAGACAATATATCACAATTAAACTGTTCCAAGGACTAATTAATCTCAGTGTCTAAAAGTGCATTTATTTCTAATTTGAGCTCTTTTCGCTGTCCAGCCTTTGGATACTGCTCTATCTTTTCTGGTAGGTTAGAGAGCCATTAGGAAAAGAGAAGGAGAAGAAAGAAGTAGATACAGGGATAAAACCAAATGCTGTTTTGAAAATGTTAATATAAACTGGTGATCTTTGAAATTCAGTTAAAAGGCTAGAGTTTTTTAACGTACTCCAGTAAAAATATTTAAGTGTATTATTGTTTTCATTTCAAAATGATCCAATACAGCCCTCAGGAAGATCCTGTTTATATTGCAAGAACAACTTTAATCCCGTAAGAAAACTTCAGATTAGCAGAAGCATCAGAGACACACTTGGGCTGTCTTTCTCCGGCCAAGTGATGGGCTGAAAATTTCACATGGAGCCAGAACTGCAAAGACACATTTATTTCTTGCTGTTCTGTAAAGTACATTTCTGAATTACATGTTAGCTTTCATTTTCCCCGGAACTTCTAAGTGAAAATACCATTTTACAATAATTACCTAAATTCATCAGTAAAACCTGTTAAGTTAAACAGATGCTCAATATACTACAAAGTTCAAAAGGTAGATGACCTTGTGAGATTCTGAACATATAGGAAAAATATAAAGGATCACATATGCTAACCATGTTTATAGTAAGCTTTGGTGAAAATACATGTTTACATAAATATGTATATGAACCCAACAAGAATCACTTACGTACTTTCTACGCACATACCTTTGCTGTCATTTAGATACTGCTGCAGTCCTTCCAAATATCAGAATTAATAAGTGAAAGGAAAGGAGACTGTCAATAACAGCACACAATTTAAAATTGAAAACTATATGGAAAATGCTGGGATTTGAGCTACTAATCTTCAGATTAACCCCTATGGCTCACTTGGGAGATGGTTGTATGAAATACAAACAGCTATTACATCAGCTTTTACAAGTGCAGATGAAGCTCGTGGTGGTCAAACTAAAAGCAACACACTTCAGAAACATGTAGGATTTTTTTTTTCTTGAGGATGCAGGACAGCAGATAAAATATCAGTGTTCTGTGCACAGCTTTAAAGATTAACAAATCTTGAGGTTTTTACATGTAGCTTCAGATCATGGCATACCAGACAAGCTCTTTATTTTTTTGAGCACATCCTTCAACACTAAAAGAAGTACCTATCTCTTTGGATTGCAATTATACATAAAAAATGAAAATTACTGCATTAAATATGAGTAATATGTATGACCTATACAACATTGTTATGATCACTGTAATTACTGGTGGTCGTGATTTATTAATATTTATTAAAATGTTAACTGACCATTGCTTAACAGGTTCTACAAAAAACACAGGCTAGTTAGTTTTGAGATTTACAATTCTTGTATAAAAAGAAATAAGATAGTGTAATTTTTCTTCTTTTAAAATTCACTTTCTTTTAATTCCAAAAATTCAAGATGGACTAGGTAATAAATAAATTTCCTGATTATTAATAAATTACAAGTGTTCTATCAATTTTAATGCATACATTTTATAGTCATTGGCTTTTATTACGGAATTTATATATTATGAAAATTCTTTAAATGCAATTACTTGTGGCTTCATTTGTGGATTAGATCATCACTGGAAAGATAAAATTACAGACCAAAATCTATTTTCAAGTGCTCTGGAATAAATTTGAAGTAACGGAAAAGCTGGAGTATATCTGAGCATAAAAAATCAAAGTAGTGTATTAGTTCTACATAGATGCAAAATTAAGGCTGTAACTATTCTGATCCCACAAAGCAGTCCCTTGCAGAAACAGTGACAAATGTGGATACTCTCATCACTTATCAGGCTGTTTCCCACCCCTTACATACAGGATCTATGTGTTGGCACACACAACTCCCAAGAGGTGTTGTTTGTGACCCCATCATCACAGCCATGAAGAAGATACCAAAAGTAGTTGCAGAAATGGGAGTATGCAAAGATTACTTCAGTAAAGCATGAGCAGAAAAGTGAGTGGAATATATAGGAGTAAAATTTATGCCCAAGAATAGAAAACATGATCTGTCCTGTGTCATTTAGAACAACAGAAAGATGGGATGGAAAATATCTTAAGTGAATTAAGGGAATTCAGCTGGGACAACTTATATTTTTGACAAGATAAAAAATTATTTTCCTGTATTTCTGAAATCTGGATATAGTCTGGATAACTTCAGTAACATAATTAATAATTTGGTAAAAAAAAAAAATCTATATTGTAGAAACTGTGATTTTTTTAACTTTACATGCAACAATGTAATTATTATTTAGCATTAAGAACAGGGATACCCCAAAAGATTAACTCAGAATTATTTATTAGAAATGTGGAGGTGGAGTATGAAAAAGAATTCTATGGAACAACATTTCAATATTTGATACTAGATTGAAAAAACCCCAAATTTCTTGAAAACAGTTCTTATTTAGGAATTTGAGGGGAAATTTTGGAAATCAGATGATGAACATCCTACTTTCTCAAGTCAGATCTCCTTGGCCCTCAGCCCATTCCTAGGAACTTAATCCCATTATTTCTGACAAGAGTGATTTAAGCAAATGTACTTTCTTGAATGGCACAGGGTCCACAGCCTCAGCACATGGCCCTGGTTGCTGAGGTGAGTGGCTCTGGTGCCAGCTTGTTCTGCAGCAGAGCACTCCAGTGTGGTGCCCAGAGGGTTCCCGAACTGGGAGAGCTTCATGTGGAACCCAGAGTGATGCCAGGAGCCCACAGCTCACATAAGCTGTCAGGACTGGCAGGGCCAGGAGCAATGGTGGCCAGGCCCCCACACAGATAAAAGAAGCCCCTGGGGAGTTAAGGGGTTGGGGGCAGTGGTGACAAGAGCTGCCTGATGCAACAGGTGCATCTCCTCTGAGGCTGCTCCACCTCCCCAGGGGCCCGTAATAGGTAGGAGGCTCTGCATGTGCAACTGAACGATGACGGGGACAATGGTTCCTGTAGTGTGGAGGTGTCCCAGAGGTTGTTACCTTATGACCCGTGTCAAAACTGCTTCCAATAAAGAAAAAATGATGGGTCACTGTCATAGGAGGCTCTCTAACAAGGGGAACAGGAGAATCAATATGCAGTCTGGACCTACTTCATGCACTCCCTGGTGCATGAGTTAAAGATGTGAAAGGAAAACCTCCTATCCTGGAATGGCCCTCAGGTTATCGGCCATTATGGATTTTTCAAATGCGCAGTGATGAGGTGGCAACAAGAATGCCGAGGACAATCAAGAGAGCCTTCAGGTATTTGGGGCAACTAGTTAAGGCATCAGAACCACAGTTTCAGGGAATGATGAAGGAAGAAATGGATAGAGCCAGGAGAATAATATCTGGCTTGCAATTTAGTGCTATTGGCAGAATTTTGGGGGTTTTGATCACATGACACCAAGCCTGCTGGCGACAGAAAGGGTACACCTGTCTCAAAGGAGGAAGGACACAGGAGTCAGCAGTGCTCATTGAGAGAGCTTTAACCTAAATTTTAAGGGGGAAGAGGATAAAATTAGGATCACTGGAGATAAGCCTGGGGATGGCATGCCAGTGTTGGATGGGGCGCTACTGAGGTCCTTTGGTCTGATTTCTTGGTAGATTTAGGGAATGGAGCTCCATGAGACCACAAGGATGAAAGGCTTATTGCTAGAAACCATAGAAGAGCCTGAGAATAGTCATGCAGTAATTAGAGCTTCTTCCCCTGAAAAACGCAGAGGGTTCAATAACCCAACTGAAGTGCATTTACACCAGTTCACACAGCATGGGCAACAAACAGGAGAAACTGGAAGCAATTGTGCAGCAGAAAAATTAAGACATAGCTGTCATCATGGAGACATTGTGGGATGAGTCACACAACTGGAACGCTTCAATGGATGGATATGAATTCCCCATAAGGGATAGGCAAGGAAGGGGAGGCGCTGGGGTAGCCCTCTCTGTCAGGGGTGTTTTGATTGTCTAGAGCTTAATGATGGTGAAGATAGGGTCGAGTGTTTCTGGGTGAGAATCAGGGGGAAGGCCAACAAGGCAGTTATCATGGTGGGATTTCTCTATAGGCCTCCCAACCAAGATGAAAAGGCAGATGAAATATTCTAGAGGCATCTGCGAGAAGTCTCACAATTGCTTCCATGTGTTCTCATGGGGGACTTCAACTAGATCAAGATCATTGGCCAACACTATGAGGTTCAACAAGGCGAAGTGCTGGGCCTTGCACTTGAATCACAACACCCCCAAGCAATGCTGTGGGCTTGGGGAAGAGTGTCTGGAAAGTTGCCTGGCTGGAAATGACCTGGAAGTGTTGGTCAACAGCCCGCTGAACATGAGCTGGCCGTGTGCCCAGGTGACATCTTGGCTGGTATCAGAAATGCTGTGGCCAGCAGGATTAGGGCAGTGATTGTCCTGTACTCAGCACTGGAGAGGCCACACCCTGAATCCTGGGTTTAGTTTTGGGCCTCTCACTATGTGAGGGACATTGAGGTGCTGGGGTGTGCCCCGAGAAGGGCAACAAAGCTCATGAAGGGTCTAAAGAGTAAATCATATGAGCAGCAGCTGAGGGAGCTAGGGCTGTTTATCCTGAAGAAAAAAGAGGCTCAGGGAGACCTTATGGCTCTCTACAACTACCTGAAAGGAGGGTCTAGTGAGATGGGGGCTGGTTTCTTCTCCCAGGCAACATGCGACAGGAGAAGAGGAATTTAGGAGATTTAGGTTGTATATATGAAAAATTTTCTTCATGGAAAGANGGCAACAAACAGGAGAAACTGGAAGCAATTGTGCAGCAGAAAAATTAAGACATAGCTGTCATCATGGAGACATTGTGGGATGAGTCACACAACTGGAACGCTTCAATGGATGGATATGAATTCCCCATAAGGGATAGGCAAGGAAGGGGAGGCGCTGGGGTAGCCCTCTCTGTCAGGGGTGTTTTGATTGTCTAGAGCTTAATGATGGTGAAGATAGGGTCGAGTGTTTCTGGGTGAGAATCAGGGGGAAGGCCAACAAGGCAGTTATCATGGTGGGATTTCTCTATAGGCCTCCCAACCAAGATGAAAAGGCAGATGAAATATTCTACAGGCATCTGCGAGAAGTCTCACAATTGCTTCCATGTGTTCTCATGGGGGACTTCAACTAGATCAAGATCATTGGCCAACACTATGAGGTTCAACAAGGCGAAGTGCTGGGCCTTGCACTTGAATCACAACACCCCCAAGCAATGCTGTGGGCTTGGGGAAGAGTGTCTGGAAAGTTGCCTGGCTGGAAATGACCTGGAAGTGTTGGTCAACAGCCCGCTGAACATGAGCTGGCCGTGTGCCCAGGTGACATCTTGGCTGGTATCAGAAATGCTGTGGCCAGCAGGATTAGGGCAGTGATTGTCCTGTACTCAGCACTGGAGAGGCCACACCCTGAATCCTGGGTTTAGTTTTGGGCCTCTCACTATGTGAGGGACATTGAGGTGCTGGAGTGTGCCCCGAGAAGGGCAACAAAGCTCATGAAGGGTCTAAAGAGTAAATCATATGAGCAGCAGCTGAGGGAGCTAGGGCTGTTTATCCTGAAGAAAAAAGAGGCTCAGGGAGACCTTATGGCTCTCTACAACTACCTGAAAGGAGGGTCTAGTGAGATGGGGGCTGGTTTCTTCTCCCAGGCAACATGCGACAGGAGAAGAGGAATTTAGGAGATTTAGGTTGTATATATGAAAAATTTTCTTCATGGAAAGATTTGTCAAGCATTGGAACAGGCTGCTCAAGGAAGTGCTAGAGTCACCATGCCTAGAGGTATTTTAAAGGTGTGTCAATGTGGCACTTAGGGACATGATTTCATGGTGGACTTGGCAGTGCTGGGTTAATGGTTGGACCCAGTGATCTTAAAAGTCTTTCCAGTCTTAACATTTCTATGATTCTGTCATCCTAATGTGAGACTGACTAACTTGTTAAAATGGAAATTAAGGCTTATTCCATGCAGTCTTGCACAGTGGTCTTTGTTTGCTTTTCTAATGAATACCTATGAGGTCAGAACATGCCATTTTTGGCTGACCTTGCCCTGTTGGGTTACACAGGTGTGTAAAAGATAGCCAGTAGCACACCCAGGATTAGAGATGCTTACTGAAACTCCTGATTACTTGCTTGACTCACATGGAAAAGCAGTCTGTATTTTTTCTGATTAAAGCATCAGAAAATTCCACTTCAGTGGTGTGTAAAATTTTTATAAACTCTATTCTGAAACAACATTATCATTATGGTAGTCAGACTGTAAAAGATTGGCTAAATGTGCTCAGCTGTATTTCCCATTTTTTTTCTTTCCTTCTATATATCTTCATATAATTGTCTTTCTTATTCTGTATTTTTTGCATTACAAATATGCCTTGGTATACATGTGTAAACATGATCCAACACCCCCAGAATCCTTTCTGTGAACATAGGTACAGATTATTATTTAATATGCCCACTAGGATGAATATCACTGCATTTAAAATTGTTCCTTTAAATTTACTATTAAAGTTAACATTACATCATTTAATGAAGGAGCAAAGCTATTATGTTTTTCAGACCAAGTTTCAAAAGTATTCAATATACTGCATGTTTACAAGGGAACAGAAAAAGGCTTTGGAATATGAATGTAATCTCTACAAAGACCCAACTGTTTCTTGTTTATGACAAAGGAGTAAATAATCCATTGATCTGGCAGCAGGGCACCTGCCTTACCAACCGACTCCGTATCAGTGGTCCCTGAACCCTCATTATTTTTCCTCAATTAAAGTTCATGGTCTCCTAAAGTCTGTGCTGAGCAGATGTACAACTGTTCTTGACTGCTGAACACAGAAGAATCACAAATTTAGAAAACTACTGCCATTTCATAGACGCTGGAAGTGCATCATTTGTTGTGGTGCAGAAACATTATAAACAATATGTCTCTTTTATAGTCTGCTAAGCCCTCACACTACAGAAAAGAATATTAAAGTTCAAAAACTGTCACATAAGCAGCACGTTATGAATACTGTAATGTATTTTTTTTATGATTCAAATAATGCTTACTGAAATGAAAAAATAAAGTCCTCTGAGGGGTATAATGTAAAAAATGTGACTTATATTTACTTAGAATTAGGGAAAATTGATGTATGAGCAAAATCAAACTGGAATCAGTGATCTGAAGAGAAATTCAAAATATAATAACTGATAAATCACCAAAAGCAGAATTAAAGTTATGTTTGCTGTATTATCACTTTAGTTCTTTGTAATTGCTTCTTTTGCAGAAATAGGGAAGTCCAGAGAAATAATCAGAAGGGCAATACTACTTGCCATTATAATGCAGCAAGACTCTACCTGCAAAATTCAACTGAAGGATACACACTTCACAAGAAATGGCATTTTAACTCAAGGCTTAAGTATTGTAACATATGAAAAGAGACCACATTACATACATATTCCCTATAGTGTGTAGTGTTATACACTAGAAAGAAAATCACTCCTCAATAAGGCATGGAGAGATGCTCATTTCCAGCACCAATCAGCTTAAGAAGCAAATGAAGCCCACATTTGGGGGGGGCAGTTAAAAGTTCATACATAGCATTTGTCAGTCTGTCTCCAGCATGATTCCAGCACAGCTCTGTTGCCACAGTATGTACTGGATTGAGTGCAGCAGATTGTGAGTCTATAGGTCAGAGTATGTGCTTGAAGCATCAACAGCTACACCTGTCATTTTAGTTTTTCTGGGAAGAATATGTTATTGTTAACACTGCAACATGCTTTAGCCACAATCTGACTTTGAGGCAGGGCGCTGAATTTTTAAAGAGTCCGTTAAAATATTACCATTCATGATGAGGTGGGGAGTGTTTTCTGTAATGCCTGGTGGAGATACTGCCACTAAGGTGATGTACGTAAGCCTGTTTGTATTTGGAGCTTGGCTTACTGACCTAGGTTCTTCTGTGAGACTGTAAACCAGTGTTTGTAAAATGAAAAATGCAGAAAAAGGACTTGAGAAGGGAAGGAATTATTAAGCAACTCTTTGTTCAGCCAAAATTACAGAAAATGTTACTGGCTGCAATCTTATTAGTAGAGGTCGTTTTCTCTTTTCGGCTTTCACAACTGTTAACTTCTCCTGGCTTATTTTCACAAACGTTTTGCAGCAAGATACTTAATCTAATGAAATTGCCACCCGGTAGCTCACTTAAAACTACTCATGCTGAACTGATGATTCAATCATTATGGTGTTTGCTGAGGATGTAAGCACCTTTGGACAAAAGTTAATGTTGGTATTTTGAGTGACTCAGAAATTAACAAAGGTAAGTACTGCTGTGCACTGGGGGATCAGTTAGCTGCGAAAAGGGCTTTTCTTGAATTCAACACCAAGTGGACGTCACACATTTGCATGCAAAGCTAAGCATGTTTTACTTCACAGAATAAATGGCAGAATTGCCACGCAGTTCCAGCCTTGCACTAGAAGGAATAAAAGTGAGCATGCAATATGAATTTTTTGTTTGTACAGTACAGGATGTGCTTCTGCATGCCAGGATATGGGACATTTAGTGGGTGATAGCGTAACTCGCAAACAAATACGTATTAATAAATTTCTTGTTAAACCTGAAAGACCATGCTAATACTTAAGTACTTTCTTGCCTCGAATAGATTTGTGTGCACACATGATATACCCATGAACTACACAGAAAAAAAACAGAGGTAGAACACAGACCATTTCACTCAGGCGGTACAGATACAGTTATAAGGGTTAGGAGACAGTCTTTATTAGACAACAGAAGCTGAAGGCTTTCTTGATGCATTGATATCAGGTACGATTCTAATGGGAAACAGGGTCAAACACCAGCAAAATTATTGAGCTCTGACACCAGTGCAGTTACAGTGCCAGTGAACTAACTCTTGTGACTCATCCTGCCCATCAGAGAGCTGCTTTGTCGCACTGCATTTCTCCATCCTCACCCATCTCCCGGAGGAGGGGTGATGATACCAGAACAGCCTCTGAGCTGGCAGCAGGCCATGTTTCCCTCGCCTCTGCAGAACTGGTGGCAGCAGCTTCCCCGCGGTGCCAGAGCAAACAGGGCTGATGGCTCCCGGGAGGCAGCAGGGACCAGCATGCAGAGGTGATGGAACTGGACCTCTATCACCGGTTTGGGAAAAAGAACCAGGGGTCTCAGTCCCACAAGGTCTGCTTTGCCATGGAGCATTTCTTTACCAGATGGTGAAATCCGCAGGGACAGGCTTCAGCTTTCCACCAAAATTGGATAAGCTGGAAAGCAATGAACTTGTCAGAGGAAAAATAAATCCAGTGCACTCCTTTCAAAAAGCCTCCCCTTTCACTGACTTCCTGTCTGAAAACATTACTGATATCACATGCTGTGGTACTTAGACAATTTTGGAGGCACAGGACTGTCTGAGGATCAAAAGTTGGACACATCCGTGCAGCTCTTGTGCTCTGCAGGAGTGGGTGCTGCCGCACCTGCTGTTTTGCTGAATTATTCATCTCTCTGTGCTAGCAAAAAGGCAAAAGCCAGCACCTCCTGAACTTAGGGAATAGAGAAAATGAATGAAAAACAAATATTATAGCTTTTCTGCAGCCTGTTCTACCTTTCCTCAGGAAGTGTACAAAAGAATCCATTGTTTTGCAAATGAGTGCTTACACTTGCAGATGTGGAAAGAGGCCATCGTTGTTGCTGAGCGGCACTTAGTGGTTCCTGGAAAGCATGAAGCCCTAACAATGTGCTCCAAAAAGCTCGCAGACACTTAAGTATTAATACAGACTTCCTTTCTCTCTACTGTTTTTTTGCTCAAAGTATAAACTATATTTGATGGGCCAGTCCTTTGTGGAACTGGCCCAAGATCTCCACGCTAACAGAGCCCTTTGAATGTTTTGTATTATTAATACATGAAATTCTACACCCATTCTTTTCAGAGCAAAGCCTCTAGAAACTCAGCTTGTTTCAGATCTTCCTGTCACCTGCAGTATCCTTTTCTTTAAAATGTACTGCAGCATCTCTGGGCTGGAAACATGTTTTTTAAACTATCCCCAAATGTCACCACAGTGATCAAAAATACCTTCTCTTGAAGAATCACTATTTCACAAACCCTTGGGCTGAGTTTTCTCTGCATATGTAACAAGACAGCAGTAGATGTTGCAAAAACAATATACTTTATTTCTAAGTCAATTTAAATACAGTTCTCATTTCTGAGACTGTTTCTTTTAGTATGTCCAAAAATTTAGTATAGTGGTGTATCAGTTTAAATGTATCAAATGATTTTGACATTGAAAAAATTCCATTTTGAAATGTGCCAACTTCCAGACTCACCTTTAGCTTCACCTGACACAAACTATTATTAAGGTTAATAATTAAAAAAAAATATTTAGATGCAAGTTCTCAAGGATTTTGTCTCATTTTGCTGTCAAGTGGAAAAAATGAAGGCTAGATCCTACCCTGAAAATTACAGAAATGGTGGGATATTTTGAGACTCTTTGGTCTCATATACTTTCTCTGCTCTCTGGTCTGGCACAGGAAAACTTGCTTTCAAATCCAGTCCTAAATTTTAGTGATGGCAGGTCAGGTATGGTTCTTGATGAGGTGCAGAGTTTGCTCTGATTACCTCAGTAATTACTTTTTAATATTATTAAACTTTTTACA
>VYZR01056030.1:12107-30451 GCA_013400675.1 Oxylabes madagascariensis | reverse complement strand
GCAAAGTATGAAACACAAATATTCAAGCAGGACCAAGAGTTCCAACCCAAAATATTAAAGCTTTATTTCCTATTATGTTCGAAGAAAACACAACTGGCTCAGGGGAAAACCTTTCATTTTTCTTAAACTGCAGTAGCTTATTGTTGACATAAAGTATTTGGCTGTAATAACTTTTTAACTGTCATCATAAAGTCTATAATATATATATTTTTAACAACATTCACAACTCCCAGAAGTACTAGCTTTCTAGTGGAGGTTTTAACAAAATAACCTATGCATTTTTAAAATAACTTTGCTGTGCCTTCACTACCAAGATTGATCACTTTATTTCATCAAGAAGATCATTAGGGACTTTTATACATGCCGTCAGGCACCGTGAGCCTAAACTGCCACACTTTGCTTGAAAGCAGACATCCATGGACCTCCTTTTGCTGCTGCACACAGATACACCATAACCTCCACACTGCCTATGCCAAACAAATGCCAAGACATTCAATACCCATTTCAGCTCGAATTTTACTGAATTAACTTCTGTGCTGTGAAGTTCAGAATATGGATGCTGTGGGTGCATGTTTTCTGGACGTGAGCAGTAGCTGGGTAATGAGGAAGCCTCTCAGAAAAGGCGTGACATGCACTAGGCACGTGCAGTTGTGCAATTTCATGTTTCAGTGGCCTGCCTTGGAGACAAGGCATTCCCAAACCAGCAGTTCTCAACTGGCTGGGTGCCCACTGCCACCTAAGAAGGACTGTGGGCTTCTCATTAGGGTTTTGGTCTTGATCTAATGTCACTTTTGGAAATATGTTTTAAAATAGAAGGATACAGCTGTCACGTAAATCTGGTAAATTCATGAACATATGAAAAAAGGTTCTTCAAAGCTAGGTTGGTGGGGTGCATGATGTTAGTCAGGGTTGTGAAAGCTTGTCTTTATTTAACGATTCCTTTCATGCTGTGTATGTGATAAGGTTCATTCAATGTGTTCTTGGCATAAAAGCCAAAAAGTTAGGAACTGAAACACATGAAGAGAACACTCATATCATAATCCTATCCCTGTATGTATAAGCATTATGATGGCATCTTTCACTACAAGAATATACACTGCTTCTGAAACCTGGAAATATCCTACAGACTTTTCATATGCTCTAGCAAAGTGCATTTTTAAAAAGCACTCATTAAATGAGCCACCAGTTCACACCTCTCATTCATTACAAGCATTATGATGGTGCGCTTTGTGCTTTTAATTTACTTCAATTTCAGTAAGATCTGGGGATATTGAGAAGCTTGGCAGAATCCTGAACACATTAAACAACAGGATACTGAAAGAGTTGCCTTTGTACTTTAAAGACAGTAATGGAAATTAAATAGTATTTTAAAACATGTTTTGAGATCTGTATGTTACTGTATTCTCTGAAGTAATACATGCCCACAAGGGTGCCACACTACTTGTACTTGTGACTTTGCCTTACGATTACAGTTTTTACTCAGCTGAAAAATGTTAAAATTCTCTTAGCATTGTTCTTTAATGGAAACATTAAAATGAAATATGGCAGGGATTTTTTTTTGAAAACTCCAGTGTCCTCCTGAAATGACTAACCTAAATCACAGGGAGATGCTTGCAAGCCACACTCTTGCTCAAAATGGGCTGCTGATCCAAGCACTTGTCTAATACTTGCTGTCTGCAATGCCAGGAGGAACAATCAAGCTCTCCACTTCTTCCAGATCTTCTCCCAACAACGGTTGTAAACATTCATTTGCCAATCAAAAAATCACAGCAAGTTTATGCTACACTGGGCCTTAAATACCTGATTAATTCTAGAAATTACCAAAATAAATACAGGCTAAGTCTTTGCTCATTGAATAAGGATAAAGTAACTTCAAAATCCACAGCCACTGGTTGCCATGCAACCTGCTATAGTATTATGGCAGAAATAAGCTGTGCTTGAATTTTCAGTGCCCTCTCGCTCAGCCTTCTTGATGTTGTGATACTCTAATGCTTCTCAGCTAACTTCCATTAAGTAGTTTTTTGTGGGGTAGTATTCCAAGGTTAAAATGATTAAATAACTTTTATGGTTGATCAAATATAAGCCCTTATTATACACAGTAGGCAAAACCATACATTTTAATTACTTTGTTATCAAAGATCTTGGTATTTACATTTCATTTTTCAGTTATAATTCTGAATTTAGTTTGACCTTCATAAAAAAGAGAAGACCCAAGATTCTTGCTGTCTTAAACAATTTTTCCCATAAACAACAAAAGGCATTAAGACATGGCAACAACAGAAACAATACAACGAGATCTACACAGCCTATTAGAAATATTTTCAACTGAGATATTTTGTTTTATTTATTTAAGCATCACCTTTTAATTTTTCAGTTTAATTATTAACTAATTTAATTATTTGTAGTACTACTACTAAATGTATTGATAATAAATTTGCTGTCTAGGGGTGATATATCAATATTTGATAATACTGGCATTACATTAATTCAAAGTTCATTTAGAGCTATCAGTAGCATTTTTCCTTTATGAGAAGTATATTCCAGTATAAATACTGAAATAAAAATACTAGTTTCAGGTATTTTACAGAATTTTGCTACTAACTGGTAACAAAGTAATTTTCTACAATTAAATTGCACTAATATTTACAGAGACATATGCTTAAAAATTCATGATTAGGCAAAGTTTTTATTTTGCATTTTTGGTTTCTGAAATTATTTGAATAAGACAGATGTCACAGACAAAGATCAACCTAATAAGGTCTTGTCTTATACATCCATTTATTACAGAAATCTAATGCAATTCAAAATATATTAACCTCTACAACTTCTGTAAAAACAGATTTATTAGATGAGGACAGAAATATCATGTGCATAATTTACACTGTAAATAAATAAAAATAAAAATACTATCTTTCATTTACTAAAAAAGCAAAAATAAAAGAAGTCTTAATATATTTATGTGGAAAGATGTTTAGATCACCCTTTGTAAAAAAATGGCTTATTTTGCTAAATTTAAAGTCACTATTTTTTATGTGTCTTCTTAGATTACACAGAAATGTTGAAGAAAAAAATAAAGATAAGTTTTTGAAGCCTGTATTTCAATTCTTAAAACATTTTCTTTACTACTTTGTATTTCCAGAGCTTTACACAGCTTTTCCCACAGTGTATGGTGTTCTTTAAATATATACAATCAAAAATATACTTATCCTTGTGGTGGGTGGTTACAGACACATTTTTAAAAATTATTTGCTTTTCATAGTGTACTAGTTCATAACAAATAAGAAAAAAAATACTAAATAGAAAGCATGACATTAACAACAAGCAGTAGATTCAAATAACCTTGCAGTCAAAGCTTTGTAACCTAATTCCAATAATGGCTCAAAGATACATGGCATAATAACATTTTCTCTTTTTCAGATTGTAATAATGTTCACATGCAAACGCATGGCCAGACTCATCGCTATAAAATGATTGTTTAACACATTCCTTCTCAGGCTTTGTAGTCTCATGTCTGCATAATGTGCCCCTTTTAGCATCTTACCGTGCGACACTTAAAGTTAGCTCCAAACAGCATCACTATTTTCTCATTTATTTTGTTACTTTAGGGAAAAAGCTCCAAACATTCCCCCTCCTCCCCAGCCCCCCAATTTAAGGAATGACTTTACAGTCCTTGCCTTCTTATTCCAGTTAAAGAGAGGGGAATGAGCTTATCTGTTTGGAAACGCAATCTCTTGTAACTCCTTCTGTAAGGGTACGAGGAGCAGACAGCACGTAAGTGACACATCGCCTTGTGTTCCAGAAACAGATGGGGGCACTATCCAATATGCTCAACAACATCAATGCACCGGAGCATCCCGGCTCGCGGCGGCAGCGGCGGCGGGAGCGCGGCACGGCGACAGTGCCCAGCACAATCTGAGCTATTAATAATTAGCAGTGCTAAACTGCAATGACTCCGTCCTTGCTGTCAGGTGTTTAGATAATGCCATCAAGTGCAGAGCCCGGTGCCCACAGTCGTTTTGTAAACTCTATCAGTTTAGGAATGCATTTCAGTTTCCTAGCGTGTATTCAGTCGACCTGCTGGTGAAATTACATTGTATAAAGTGAAATACTGTACTATGCAGGAGAAGATAGAAAGCAGAAAAGAACTTAAAGGAAAACTTTAAAGGATCTGTCATCAAAACTTTAAATAGGCCTTTCTCCAGCTGTAGCTAAATTATTGTACTTCTTGATACTGTTTGCTCCTCATAGCAATTGAAAGCATATGTAATTTAACAGCAGGCCTCAATCCTTTAATAAGCTGTCTTTAAAATACCTTACATGGATTACCTATCTGTAAATCTGCTTCCCATGCAGAATGTGACAGCATTATGGAAATTGTGAGTTCAGTAAAGATGGCATATACCAAAGAGAACCACATCTGCACACTGTAAGATTATACCAAACATTGGAAGTAATCTTTAGTCATTTATAATACTGCAGAATGAATAATTAAGATTAAGGGCTCTATTCTGCCCTTACTTATGTCCTACGTATCTCATAATTTTTTCCCCCCTGTAAATTAAACAGAAAAGTAGCACTGCAAGGCTTTCTTGTTCAAATTATGCAAAGTTGGTATTCATCTTTCTGCAATTTGGTGCACATCTAAGGAAGTTTGGCAAAAAGGGAACGATCACATATGGAACAGAATCCATACTAAAAAGGGATATCCCATGTTTGCCAAAAGGAGCAACTTGCAAGTAGCACATATTTCCCTATCACTTAAAAAAAAATATTAAAGAAACAAAAACCAAAAAAGACTTTCCCAGAGCAGAAATACAGTTCAAAGAGATTCTGTGCTCTGAGTCACTCTGCTGAAGACGCAGACTGCCTATACAAAAAGAAACACAAATGTCTGAAAGCAGCTCACAGCAGAGGGGGAATTGGCAAGTTTTGGCAAGGAAAGGGCAGCACTAATGTTCCCTGATACTTGGATTTTTAATCAGGACCTATTTCTGCACTTAATAATATGTAATTTCTTCTGCCATGTACTGGTAGGAGAAGCAGCAACAGGAGAGATTTCTCCAAACCCATGCTGGTGGGCAGGAAGAGGAGGAGAGAGAGGCACTAATAGTAACCAAGGTCCTTTGTGGGAAGACCTATACACGACCAGCCAGCTGTGTTTTCCTTGCCCACCCTTGGCTCCAGGAGTCTGCAGACTCTAAACATCTATTTTATTCCACAATATACAAGTCCTTTACAATCCCCTTTCAGCTGGGTACCACGATATGGGGTCTGCAGATCCCATGTCAAAATAGACCAGAACCCAGCCCTAGAATTTACCTTACAGCCTTAAAAATGCCTTTATTATTTGGAGCAGATGAATGAAATGAAATTACTATCTTACCAATAGCCATTCATTATATTCCATCAAAGAAATTATGAACCTGTTAGTGCCCACAGTGAGCCTTGGCCTTTTTTTTTGCTCTGGCAATTCATGAAAGCCAAACAAAGGCAATTTTTTTGGAATAATTTTTACTAATGCCTAAGATTCACACACATGGTTAATGTCTGCTACTTTGGAAACAGTGGCATTTCTAGGACTCAGCATTTGAGACAGCAGATGGGCGGAAATAAATTTGCCTCTGGGGTTAGGGCGCTACACCAGTCTTCTTTGCCCACTGCAGAACTATTTGTTCATTCCCTCTTAGTGTAGAGCAATGAAGATGCTGTCATTTAGAGCATCTGAATCTGAGCTTTAGCACTTACTTTATTCTCAGCATTGGTTCTGTGTATTAATGTTGGTCATACTAATACCAAAATACATTGCAAGCATGTGCAGCACATGCAAGCCCTGGAGAGCCTCCAGTGTTAAGTGATATCTCAGCTGCTGTGGCAGCTTTCTCACATAAGGAGGACACTTTCCTCCCCCCATGTGAGAGCCCAGAGAACACACGTCTTTAAATGCAGAATTAGCTAAGCAACTAACACATCATACGGCAAAATAAACAATATTCCCAAGCTTGTTAAAAGCTAAATATGGCACTTCAGAGAACAATGGAGAGTCAAATGAATTTCAAGACTACGTTACCACTAAGACATTCTTAATCCTCTGGTCAGATGTAATTTTAAAATTGCACAGAAAGTGAGGAGGTGATTATTAAGGGAATGAGAACATATTCCAGCTCTAAAACAGACATAGATCAACTGACATATGCACAGACATCTCAGATGGCGACTCAGCACAAAAAGTCAGTGGTAAAAAAAAATCCGTTTGCATTTCTCTATATGTTTGGAACCGTTAGTTCCTCACTGCTGCAGTAGCATTCATTTCCCAAACTTCTGAAATCCTCTTTATCAGTGAGATTCTCATACACTCTTAAGAGAAAGTAGTGGTAACCAATCACTTTTAAGGCTACAGCTTTTGAAAAACCAGACCGTCAGAATACTGCAGGATGTACAATAGAAGGCAAACGAAAGGCAAAGAGACTGGCTAGATTTTTTAATGTTTCCAGCATCCATGATTCTATGATTAATTTGTTCTCTCTCATCCTCTTTTCAAATTGGAAGGAAAGCTTTTACCATTTCTGAGTTTAGCATTACTTCCTGCTCAATTTAGGGATTTTATTGCCACAGAAAGCAGATTGATAATGATTATTATAATTATTATTATGAACATTTGTAAGGCAACAACTACTGCAATATGAGACACATTAAAAGGAAAATTATTCTCAAGTACTAAGAGCAAATGTCCGGTAATCTGTGTATAATCTCACTTCTACAAAATGAAGAAAGAGGTTTTCTTTCCCAATGGACATACAAAGTACTGGAGAACCCAGACAAAAAAACTCCAGCAGAGTAAAAACACATCTTAAGCAGTTCCTGAATGGAGTCGAATCAGAAGAGCTGAACGTTCACTCAAGCTGTCTAAACATACACAGCTCACTTGGAAACAGTACTTCCTGCTTAAATTGTCATGATTTTCTGTTGCTTCTGCAACTGAAATCTTATTATTTGAGCCCTAGAGAAATGAAAAGTTTTACACATCTCTTGGATTGCATTGCCATAACTGCCCAACAGTCTTTCTGGAAAAATGAGGTTAGTGGGTCACTACTTTTAATAGATGGTTTCTTGAGCAAGACCTAGGTCATTTGTAGTTTGACAGATTTCTGGCAAATGTCCTTCATTTCAAAAGATATCCACAATCTCCAGCACTAATAATTGTATTCGCATCTCTTCATGCTGTGTTTTAACTAAAAAGAGAGAAAAAGGCAATTCACAGTTTAGTACATCTTCTTTTCTCATTCATAACTAAAACTAAAGAAAAGTTTCTCAAGGAGGAAGGTAAAGGCAGAAACAGGTAAATTGGAATGCACCAAGATACCTCTTTTCATGCTTTTTTAAAACGAAAAATTCCAACTTCTAATTTCTCATTACCTTCACAGAAGTGACATGTATTTGAACAGCCAGGGTGAAGAGCTGCTGCTGACTCTTGGTGTAGTCCAAAGCAATTATTGTATGTCGGCTCCCAGATCATTTGCACTGAGCACATTTTGGAGGAACTCCAGCTCAGTGCTCAAGAACCTGCGTGAAGGCTCCTCTCACCTGCCCTGCACACATCAGGTTGCTTTGTGTTTAAAAGCTAGCATTCTTCTGACATTAGTATCTTTTTAATTTGGTAATTTCTGTGAAAACAATCCATTGACCAAAGGGATAACAAGGTTAACTTGGGAACCTTTCTCTCTTACCCTAAACTTAGCAGTCTTGTGGGATGCATATTCTGGTAAAGAAAAGAAATTAATAATAAATAAAGAATACTGTTCCTGATCTGCAATATCTTATTTTGGAGCTGAACAAAAAAACCCAGAATAGACTAGTGAGGGAGAAAGCCAGCCTTTACATAATTTCAAAGGCTGTTTTTGTTTTACATAAGACTTTTTGTACCACTTCTTTTCCTTTTCAAATGCATTTAGAAAAAAATCTCTATTTTTTAACCTTTAGAACAACAGTTTATCTTTGAAGAAACAATAACAGATCTACTGGATCTAGAAGGATCTACTATTAGACTTCATAGGCTGTTTCAGGGAAGACTACAAGAGAATAAAAAAAGGAATTCACATTAAATCAGAAATGAGGATGATTCAGCTTTAAACTCTGCTTTATCTATCCATATACTTCTCTTACTATTGCCTTTTTATCAAGAGCATTTCCCTTTTGATTTCCTGCACCTTGTTCTGAAAGAACTTTAACACCTTACATTTGGTGCAAGTGGGTCACTTTTCCTACATGTTCTACTTGCTAGAGCATTGGAGTGAAAGGTATCCTGCCACCTCTGATACTGCAACTGATGTAAGCCCTGAGAGGTGCATAAAGTAGTGTTTGTTTGACCAGTTAAGTATTTGACATTATCTTCTAAGTCCTATCTCTTCTGCTCCCTCAAATTCTGTAAGTGTATACTCACAGAAGAGACCATCTGTTCTGTCTCGTCGTCTCAAGACAGAAGCAACAGTACTCCAGTTCATCTAGAAGCTAATTCACCTAGTCTTTCTCTCCTTAAAGACATCTAATGATGTAGACTGTATAACCTGTTCCTGAGCTTCACTTTCCTTGTCTTAAACTGATTTCAAGTACAGACGTTGAGGTTTTCTGGAAGTCAGAATGCTCATATGATGCAGTAAAGTTGGATCCATTCATTCCTCTAGCTAAAAGAACTATTTGTTCGACATTATACTTCCAAAAATATAACTGCCTGCATTAGAATTCCTATTTCACAATTCGTTTTTTAAGTGCTGCTCTGCGAAAACATTTGCGACTATGATGATTTTGAGTAATTTATTATCACTTGCACCACTTTGCCTTTTACTCTTAATATTCTCAGTTGTTTCATCTCCTTTGGTAAAAGGACACCAGAACTACCTTTGAAAGGAAGTGCTGAAGGGTACAGAGGTTTTTGCAATCTTTTAATTTTTCCATTCCTGTTTCATAATCCACGCCTAAATTTTCCTGTCCAGAATTTCTAGGTTTGTTGTTTACTTGAAGTTCCAAGGGTGAAAAAATAAATTTTCTTCTCCTCACAACAGAAAAAGTAATTTTCTGCAGCAGCACAGGGGAAGCTGGATCTATAAAAGACGCAAAAAAAACCCCAACAAAACAAAACAAAACAAAACAAAACAAAACAAAACAAAACAAAACAAAACAAAACAAAACAAAACCAAACCCAAGAGTAAAAGAAAGCTTAAATCTGTTAACAATAGACCGAGGTAACATCTTCAATTTATCTGTATGGCTAATGAACATTTAAAACCAGAGATCAACTAATTACACATAGCATCCATTTATTTAGTAATAAGCCTATGTGTTGCCATATGAATAAATGTGCAAATGCAAATAACACTATTCCCGCCCTGGGGTTTTTAACAATCTTAAGTGACACACACATAAGTTAATACCAATAGAACACCCTTAATATGGACAGAATTTTAAACTATATGTTTAAGGGCTTTGTTTGCAGTTGAAGAAAGGATCAGTGCTGCAAAATGAGAAGTGCTTTAGAAACAAGTACTTCGCCTCAGAGAAGAAATCAAGGCAATCTTACTGTTTTCTAGCACAGTCCAGGTCTATCCCATGTCCAACTTGGATTTGCAAGTTCCAATATTCTCCTGTATCCACTCCCCTCTGTAGCTGCTTCTGGAATGAATTTTCTGTTTTTAAAAAGACTCCAGCTATTTTTCATTTTTCCCTCAGTTTACTTATTCTCAGATTGCCTTTCTGTCTCTACAGCAGAATGCCAGATGAACTCCATAGCTCTTTTTTGTCTTCTCACTTGGATAAGATTATATTGGGTTATAGAAACCTTAGACTAATTAAAACAACAAATGCACCACTCTGCTTGCCTTATTTCTCTGATGTCAAGCTTCCCAGTTCAAAACAGTTCTTAACCTCCCTTCATATCTTACTTAAGACAATGCCTATCCTTCTTGTTTTACCTTTCAAAAGCACAGCCTTTCCTATCCATCCACACAGCAAAGATCCCCCTGTTAACTGCAAAAACCTTACAATACCGGTATCTAGTAAGAATGCTGTTATCAAGATACTTCCTTTCCATTGCCTTGGCCATGTGATGTCTGTCTTTGCCCCTCTCTGCTGCCCTCCCTCTTCTTTTGGATGAAACAAAGTATTTGTCCTCACTTGGACAGAGTATTTTCCTCCCCTTTCACTCAGTGCCTTCAGGTCTGCTCCATCTTCCCCTGCTACATGAGCCAAGTCTCCAACTCACACTTCCTATATTTTCAAAGCATTATCTGTGTTCTCTGCAGTGCCCCTCACACCCGATACACCTTCCAACAGCATCCATTGAGCTTTTCTTCTTTCAAATCCAAATGTCCCTTCCCCTTCTCATACATCTATAAACTTGTTTGTTGCTGTATGCTGAGACCAATGCATTGACTAAATACTTTCTGATTGCTTAAGTATGTTGTCTGTCTATATTTTGTTTCTCTGTTTTCATTTTCCACTTGTGTTCTCATTGCAACACATGACTGTTAAAGCAGCAGAAAAAGTTGTGAAAAAAAACTCAAGATTTTGAAAACATTAAAATTTAAAATATTTTTTCTGAAAATCTAAACAAAATTGTATGGAAAAATGCATTGAAAAATACAATCAACCTATAAACAATATCTATATTTAATCTGGGGATGAAGTGACAAAATATTGAGCATTTAGTCCTGCTTTAAGGTGAAATCACTGTACAAATACAGAACCGTTACACAGACTTCCATTACAGTGGTTAAGAAATATAGTAAAAAAAACATCTAAACAACGGTTATACATTTTTGCAACCCAGTCTACAAGTCACTAAATCCAAGTTAGCTAGACTAATTAACAGAAGATACCATAAATTCAATCTAGTATTATAAGTACTATTACTACTATCATAAAGACACCCACCTCCCAAGAATGTATGTGCCCATTTATACTTCCCACATGTAATGAAACATGGTCTTTTCAATTATGGTGAGGGCTATCCCTTGAACTGTAAAAGAATCAGCCCAAAACACTACATCCGGACACAGAGAAATTTTTATCTGAATTTGAACTTTGCATTTAGTGTTCATCTCTGATGAATGGAAAAAAGGAAAATAAATTCATTTCTGTCCTGAATTCACACACTATATAGTTTGAATAGGTGTAGTATGAATTCTCCCTTCAGAGAAAATATACTATAAAATACACATTGCTACTAACCTCTGCTGCAATCTTGTGGCAACAAAAGTATATTTTATGTTTTGAGTTAGATTGGATTCCAGCTTTCCAAAAGTGGAAGGAAAAGGCAGCAATCTACTTTTCTACTCAGTTTTCAAGGTCTGATAAAAAAGTTCTAACAGGACTGTGACTAGGCTAAAATAAACATAGATAGCAAGGCATTGTTAGAAAAAAAAATTAAACACGTCTTTTGTAAGTTTGTCAGGGAAATATCACCGTGATAAAAAGTCTCCTTCTATTGGGCCAGAGGATCCTGGAGACAGGCACTGGGAGACTGCCTTTAGTGATTCTGGCTGGAGATCCCTGACAATGGACTGTGCCCGAGGCTTAGCCAGGCAATGTGGGAGCTGCAAGGGGAGTGGTTGCAGAGAGCCACTCTTCAGATGCCTTTTTGGTAAGATTTGGCCCAGATGTAAGAACTTGATCTTTTGCAACCCAAATCTTTCTTTGTCTTGTGGGAGGGAAGTTGGGAATGGCTGTGCCACCTCTCCATGCACTTCAGATGCTCTGGCTGGGGTGGCACCAGGGCATGGAGGTGCCCTGCTCCTGCCCAGCCACCCAGGGACTTCAGCACCCACCTCACAGAAAGCCCAACAGCTCTCTGAGCTGGGACTGAGAACAGATTTGCTGTCATAAAGACTACATAAAACTCAAAAAAATCTTTTTTTTCCTTAGGTGTAGGCTATCATTTTGATACGTGTCAGAGATTCTAATGATAGAGGCAGTCTCTGCAGATTTATCAGGGCTTCCCATGAACCTTTTCAGCACCTCCTTCTCCTCAGCAAGGCTTCTTCAGGAAGCAGCTAAGAAAGGAAATACTGCCGGCACAACTGTGGCAGGGAAAGCCACCCTGCCAGAGATACATGTGGGATACTGATGATCAACGTCACAGCTTAAAAAACTTTCTCTCTCTGCAGAGAAATACAGCTGTGGTCCTTCAGGAGAAAAATGTTGCATAATTTCCACGTCTCTGCATGAATTTTTCTCAGCTGATGCATTGTCTGGATCTTTCTCATGCAATACTTTCTGCTGTTTTTGAAACTTCCTACGGACATATTTTTATGAAGTTCACAAACCAGAGAGAATACTGAACTGGACCCGCCATTAGCATTCTCCTATTAAAAAACAGGATCAAATGACTCATTTAGTGGTTTTCCATGTTGGAGTAACAAAGATAACTGAACCTAGCTAAATTATAAAAATATAAAATAAAACTACAACTACAAATAACTTGTTTTCATAAATTTAGCTGCACATTGGGCAGATTAATTTTGACCTTGCTCATTTTGTACTTTTAAATATTTGTATTTTTCTGATGTTTAGACAAAGCATTTTGTTTAACTTTTCATAAGGAAAAAGATCTCTGACATAATCCACTGCAAATTCGGAAGGATAACTCTAGTGCCCAGTCTATGGGGCACTTACATTCCATGCCATTCTGTTTTCCCCATGATGTTCTTGCAGTCACAATTCCAGCCCAATTTTAGACTAAAGTGATAATGATGGGCGTTTTCACATTTTCTGGTTTTGGTATATTTATAGGTATTTTTTAAGATGATAAGAACTGTCAATCTCTTAAATTTAAAATGTATGTATTTATCTTGTCATTAAAAACTTTATAAAAATCCAGCTGGTAGTGCACCAACTAACTTGGCGTTAAGACTGTAACAGTTCAAGATGTTGTGAAGCACTTTATTTTACACAAAATTGTATTGGCCACAAAATTGTAACTTGAAAAATGCATTTTATGTTTTTAATCTGGCACTTATTCTATAGAGACCCAAATTCTCTCAAAAGAAATGCTCAATTACTATTTGTATATCTAAGTTCATATGCAGACTTACTCTATTTTGGTGCATTCATACACTGAATATATTTCCACATTTGAAATGTATACCTGATTCTCCTCTGCAAGGAGATTCAGGTGACTGGGAGTTTGGCTTGAACCCCTTTCTACTCTGCCAGGCCATAAGCCAATATTACAGGCTGCATTTTTTACTTTTCTGAGTCATCCAGATAAAAGGAAAAAACAGTGAAATTCCCTGCACCATGCACCACTCAGATAACAAACAGACAAATAAATATAAGCAAAACAACATCAATCTTTACGTATACATTAAAATGAAAATAGAGTCTTTCATATCCCATGAGTTTGATTCCTTTTTCATCTTTTTTACTTTCCACTTCCCTGTCCTTACCCTGGTTTTTGCCCTCTAAAAGCAAGCTACCCCTCCTCTATACTCCTGCAGTCATGGATGCTGTTCTTATTTCTGGTGAGAGGCTCTTACTCCCTCTCTGCGCCTCCCCAGTAACAACAACACTGATGTCCTAAATATTCTTACTTACAGCTTTCCAACAGGGAAATGTTCACCCTCTCCATCTAACCCCAATGTGCCCCCTCCCTGGCCCGTATCAGTATCTTCCCAACATCCAGCAGTCAGGGGGGACCTCTATAACCTTAACTGTAAAATGGCTTTGCGGGACTCCAGGTGAGTAAAAAAGCAACAGAATGAAGGAATTAGGAAAAGGACACGTGGGGCTGAGCTTGAATCGGTGGCTCTGGCACCCTGGCAGCTGGACTCCACCGTGCCCGGCGTGCTGGCCAACCACCGGGCTCTGCCCACGCCTGTGCCACGGCCAGGGAGCCTGCTGCAGGAGAAGATTGCCACAGGGAATAAAAGAAAAACCTGAGGGATAAAAATGGATAGCTTCCAATTAAAATTACCATACTGTAATTTTGTTAGCTATCAGTGACAGACTAAAGTACATGGCAGCTTAACTGACAAGAAAATGTCCTTTTGGGCATAATACAGTGTACAGATCTTTGACTTTTTAGCATGCAGTGTCCAGATGGTACTTTTTTGCTTCATGTTTAGATCAGGAGGCAGAAAGGCCATTTCGGGAACAGTGACAGTGAAAGCCAGGATAGATCAGAGGCACACAAGGCTGCCTGAATGTATGAGGATGTATCGTATCATTGCAGGTAATCCTCACATGAGGGTGCGTACACTACGAAGGATATTTTCTAAAGCTATTTGCTGGAGACACTATCAAGTGCACTTAGAGCAGTGGTTTGTGTGGCTGATTAAAAACCTACCCTGCTGTTGCTGAATGCCCGTTAAGACAAGGAACATTTTATTTACAAGATGTAAAGAAAAACGATTGCCGAATAATAAAATGTTCCACTACATTCCAGCATGCTATATTAACTTAGGAATGCTATTGTACATTAAAAAGTTATGCCCTCTTCATTTTTTCCCGCAGTCTTTACTTCAGAGATGTGCACAATGCGCTTCCCCCCCACCCTACAGGAAAGATAATCTTTCTTCTTCAGCACAGCACAAATCCCGCGGCTAACTCCCCTTGTGAACCTGAGTGGTATTGACATGGGGGTGTAGAGTCAGGCAAAAAACCAGGCATCTTCTGATGAAACACATAAACTACACACATTCAAGAACAAAACAAAAATCTTCTAAAAGCCTGTGTGTAAGATAAGACTGCCTTGGGGGCAGCTCGAACTTGCGGTCTTGGCCATTTACTCAGGATTTTACAGAGCCATCTATTACAGTATTCAACAAAAAGAAGTACTTCAAAAAGCTTCTTTTTTTTTTTTTCAGTTGGAAGTACAATAATTTCTAAGTCAAAATTTGGAAGTGTTCCCAGTTTTTGGCAGTAAAATGATAATACTGGGCATATCATTTTAAAGTGGAATCTCATGGAAGTTAATTCAGACGACAAGGTCACTTTTAGACATTTTTTTCCCTTATGTTTTGGACTGAAAATAATTCCCAAATCCTATTATTTGAAGCAGGGGTACTTACCATAGCAATCCCTGCCTCCCCTGATACACATGCTACCTCTGAGATAGAGTGCCTTAAAAAAAAACCCTCACAAGAATATATACCATGGGCCTCAGAATTTTTTACGCAAAGAAAAGAAAAAGTTGTACACTAAGCAATCATATAGTATACCTTTGTACTGCTTGGCTTTAAAATGAACTTTTCAAAAGTGTGTGTTTTCTTCCTTTTTATAAAACCAAACAATTTAGGTGAGAATGAGGAAAAGGATGCTGGGCTCTTTTAACAGTTAAAATGGAGCATTTACTTCGGCGAAGCAAAACTGATAAACTAAAATCAATTTTGCCCCAATATTTCCCGTCTCTGTTTGGCAATTCAAGCTTAGGGCCTTATGCCCTGAACCTTCAAGTGCTACTACATTATTATAATTAAAACACCAAACCAACCAACCAAACCCAGCAATGTGTTTGCAGAGAATGGGAGGCTTATGAAAAATCCTGATTAAATTACTGCCATCAAAATAAAGAGGCAAGTAGGGCTCATAGAGATCAAATTATCTCTAGATAAGATTAAACCAAGTCACATAAATCTGGAGGATCCATGAGAAGTATCACAGGTATAACATCATACATGTCACAGAAGTATCTCTGAAGAGATTTTTTAATATTTTTTTACATTTTGAATAATTTGGTTTGAAAGTGCGTATCTCCAGTATTTGAATAAAGCCTCAAAGTCCATTTATATCAAGTTTTCTTTAACACCCCTTCCTCTATTTCTCTCACATTTCCTCTCACACATAAATCCCATTCACATTCTATAAGCTGAATACTGATATACTATCAAAATGCAGCCTACATTCATCTAGAACAAAGTATAAACATTTCCAGTGTGTGTACTTAAGATTCATTTGCTTGCCAAATGGTTTTGTCTCCTTCCTTGGTTATTGTCAGAAGAAAGCATTTTGATTCAAATGACTGAATTCCTCACGCTCAGGTACTGCTGATAATAGGATTTATGACAAGCTAAAAATAGCAAAAAGTGATCAGAGACCCTTTTTTAAATGCCATCACACTGCTGATTGAAGGTATGACTTAGAGGCCAGATGTAAGGCTGAACACACGTGGGCATGCAGGAGATTGCCTGGACAGCTATGCTCCCATGCACATGCCAAATTCCTGCTGATTTGAAAGCAAATCGGAGAGCACAATTTGGAGAGAAATAGCAAAGATTTAAGTATCACCAGTTCTTCAAATAAATGCACTTTTTTTTTCAGTGGAGGGCTATTCCTTTTTTTCTCTAGCATATGTTCTATTGAGTAACAAAGCAAAGCAAAACAAAGTAAATGAGCAAGCAAATGGCAACCAACTCTTTATTCTTCACATTGTTCCTAGCACTGTGCCTCTCACTAAACTAGCTCGTACTCGCAGCCTCCGATATGTTTACTATTGGCTGCTTTGTTTCGGTGGAAGCACTTCGATACATACCACACAGAACAAAAAGAGGAAAAGTAAATTCCAAACTGCAAGAATCCACCGTAGAGCATATCTAATGGCCATCTGCACACATGCTTTAAGAAAGCAGAAAAGCACACAGCTGAAAGACACTTTCCTCGATCTTTCCCCCTCTCTGCCATGTGCCATTTACACATATGAATCCAATGCATCTGAGAGATGATTATCTGGCAGTGTCCTACTAATCTGCTCATCAGTTACAGGACAGACAGGCACATTTTAAGCATATCAGTTCCTCTGTGATTCTGAGTTAAACTGAAGCCATGAGAGATAGAAGACAAATACATTAAGCCAACGCAATCCTAAAAGACGATAAAAGCTTTAAGCGATCCAGGAGAGCCAGAGCCCAAACGACTGAACTTTAAAAAATTCTGTGTTAAAATAATGAAATATTTCCATTAAGTATTTTCTTATTTTAATTTTTTTTCTGTATTGATACACAACATGAACACATTCAGTATGTTTAAGACAACTGCAGAGATGGAAAGAATAACAAATGAAACTAATTCATTTTGATTTCTGCTTTACAAATAAGAGAAAGACTTGGTCTTCTCTGAAAGATTTATGAGGCTTCCCACCATAAAGGAGCCTGGATTACAGCGATGCTTACTTTATAAAATGAAATTCTGCCATTACAGGCAAGAGTTCATGGCTGTAATTATTTCAATGCACTTCCCAGTCAATGTGTCTTACACAGCTGAGCCAAACCCTCTCTTACATATGCAGGTCATTTCATAAGAAGTCTAAGAGCTTCAACAACTTTGTGTGACCTTGCATTGAATAACACTGGAAAATTGATTTGGCTCTAGTAATAAAAGACCGTCTGCATTATCTGCATTCTAATTATAATTAATATAACCAGGATAACTGCTGTATTATTTACGATTAGAGCTATAGTGAGCACAGTGTAATAATAATCTGCTACATAATTTTTTATTGATCTGATGGCTTTATTGCAGAAAAAACAAAATGCTACACTGCTGTACTACTAAAATTGCCTTTCTAGACATGTCTGTTTAGAGGAAGAATGTTCATTTAACATTTCTTTTATCTCATCAAATTCCCATAGATTTTAGTATCAGAGAGAGTAGGATCCTTGCATGCATGCTCGCTTTTCTCTTTTTTTTTTTTTTTTTTTTGCAAAAANTTTCATATTTTCTGAAAATACTAAGCCATCACTTAGAAGGCTAAATCACTGTTCAGTGATCTCACATTCGAACTCTTTTTCCTAAATTTTAGTGAAATGGAAATAAAGGTCTTAATTTGGCAAAAGCAGATGTAAACTGGAGCTTTGATTTGGCAAAACCTAAATATGCAGTGGAAAAGCTCAAGGCACCATTTGTAGGAATGCAGTAAAATATCTGAAAATGAACACATTTTGCCATTTCAATGTAAAACTCAGAAACTGGACAGGGAAAAAAAGAGAATGTTTTCCAGAAAGCAATTCCAAATTGCCCTGAACTTTTCAATGCCAAAATAAAATTTCCTGTAAAGTTTGTTCTATTCATAATGCATCACTATGCTTATTTTCTGATCTTCACTCGATTCCAAGTAAAATAATGAATAATGTCCATAGATGAGCTTATTACTAGACTTCAGAGTTAATATTTACAAGTATAAATCTTGAGAGCTTATTCTTAGAACTTGTTTCCAGTTGCATCAAGACAATATCAGAAATTAATTACAATGTAAGATAGAATAAATACTTAGATATTTATAGGAAATTTATAGATACTCATGATTACATTGAAATGGCAAAATGTGTTCATTTTCAGATATTTTACTGCATTCCTACAAA
>VYZR01056028.1:9162-22578 GCA_013400675.1 Oxylabes madagascariensis | reverse complement strand
TTTTTTTTTTTTTGAGAAACCTACCTTTAAGCAGAGGTCTGGAGGATCACTAGGTTACTGGGTCTTCTTCAGTAAAATTCATTCAATCCTGGTTTTAGACTTGGCAACTTTGCAGCAAGTGAATAGTGTCCAAATGCCTTGAAATGTTTCAATATGGGAAGTGTTCTCTGTATGTATTTTTCTCCTTCTCATGCTCTAAACTTTTCAGCAGCAGAGGTTTGGGGTGTTCCTTTTCCCATCAATATTAGCCCTTCTAGTTTTGGATATGCCTATCCAAAAAATCAATAAATTTCTGTGTTCCAGGATAGATTTATGATGTGCAGGTAAAATAGCTTGCTCTTTAAAAGTTTATGCAGGAACAAAGTCACAAAGGGAAAAAAGCTGTCTGTATAAAATAAGAACAAAGGTTCAGACTAGCTGTCATCAATTCACAACTTGTAATTTCTGTTGCTTTTTCACTGCTGTGGAGAAGTTTGAAGGTTTTATTTCTGTAGTATCAACATGATTATTTTTCAGGCATGCATTAATATCAGTTCCTGCATTTGATCATAATTAGTTCATGGATCCATATCTGTCATGTTCCCCTGTCATTTGAGACAGACTACATCCTTTCTATTTAGCAACAAGTGACCAACATGATCATGTAGTGCCCAGTACAGTACACTTTAAAAGGCATCTTCTGACATGTGAAAACAATCAAACAATATTTTTTCTAGGCATACAAAATCTGTGTGTTTAGCAAAGTTGGTGACTACTGGCATCATTTTTTTGAACAAAACATGCTATTTTAAAATACTAACAGGCAAGTGAAGGTGCTTCAACACATGAGCAGATTAAACAGCAGTACTGAGCCTGATATTGTTATTGTTTGCTTTTTCAAGAAAAAACACAGAATAAGGACTATTTTGTTTAAATAGTTACATAATGATATTTACTTAATATGTTTCATGGAAACATTTTTACTGTAAAGGCTCCTTAAAGTGATCTAGAAAAATGATAACATTTTCACAGATTTCCTTTGTGCATATTAAGCGAAAGCTAAAGGAAAGTGGCAGATACTGAGTAGAGGCCAAATTTAATGCAATGTATTTCAAACATACAACTGTTATGTAGCTTAGCTATCAAATCTCAAATATTCAGTGGCTTTCAGGGGGCATCTTTTGGGGAAAAAAAAAACCCAACAAATTATGCAGTCACTGCTTTTACTAGCCCACCTGCTATTTTGAAATTTTATTTTCCAAAAAACAACAAAAAATGCATTATTAATTTTTTACCAGTTTTCAATCTATTGAAAATAATTTCTCACTAAAGGAAAGCAGCTGCTTGTCTTAAATAATGAAATAATTTAAAAATAATAGAGAAGATAATCAACATAGTTGGAGCAATAAGCACACTGTAGGGCACATAAATAAAAGCAACCCATCCATAATGTTTAAAATGGTATATACAGTTCTTAAAATTAAAAGAATATACAGAAGGAGAAATGACCATAGCACAGAGCATACAATGTTTCACTTGTGCTTTATCTAATAAGTTTTTTAATTATATATGGTGGAGTAATAGAACTCCGTAGCATAGATTACACCATGTTAGTTATGCTCCGTAAATTTTGCTTATTATTTATGGCATCCTATTATTGTCAACATGTTAGAAATCTCATCCATATTTTTCTGAAAACTTTTTGATCTATATACTTGGTATTTTTCTGTTAGATATTTACGTTTTTGCTCTTAGCTTTATCATTGCAGTAAATTTCTGTAGTTAATAATTTGGTTCTGGTTTCAAGGAGAAAAGCTTGAGTTTATGCTGGAGTTCATGAAGGAAAATCACAAATAACTGGACTTCTGTACATTCAAGTTTCATGAGTGTAGTACAAATGAGACCAGATAGATGTCTCTAATGTGAATATAAAGGGAGCTAAGTCTGTACACAAAGGAAAGCTTATGGGATCCACATTGCTATCAAAAATAAAATCCTAATTAATTATTCTAGAATAGTAAGGGAAATTAGCTGGCTTTTTGCACTAATTTAAAAAAAAAAATCTGTTCAGTGGTAAGCGTTTACTATAGCATAAGGTCCATAACTGACAGCTTCATTTTCTTTGGATACAACAGTCATTACATTTTTTCTTTTTATATATACTTTAGGAATTCTGCCCAAGAACAGTGAAAAGGTCTGGAGTACATACAAAACCACACATCCTTGACTGGAGACCCCATGGCTAAATCAAATTTAATTCCTTTTAGTTTCTCCTTGTGTAATATAAAATATTCATACCTGCAACAATGAAAGATTTGCATAGATTGGTGCAATACAAATTATATCTGTTGTAGAATTTAATTGTTTTTGACAGATACACTTGCAAAATTGATATTAAAGCCTGAAAATTGTACACGACAGTATGAATGCCAGCAAAGTAGTTCTGCGCAGCAAGCTATTCATTCCTCTTAGCAGTACATTACCAAGGTACAAATAGGGTAACAAGTCTGTTACTATCAGACAACCTGCACAGTAAAGCATTCAGTGATATACAGAGAAAAACACATAGTAATTAATAGATTTCTATTACTGAAGGAAAGCGAATGGCATCTTAGTTGCCATTACCATCTTCAGAGAAATGGCAGGCAAATAATAAATGCTACTGCAGCTTTTGTGGTAGCAATAATTACTTGCAGTATTAAAGTCAAAGATTTAAAGGTCACCATTGCCCATCAAACTAAAGAGAGAAAGAGATCCAAAGTAGAAAAAAATATTTAGGGATCATACATTTCCACAATCTCTGAGAAAATGCATTCTTTGTCACTAGGTTCAAGTTTTAGCTGATCTGTATAGTAATCTGTTGTCTGTCCTCCCAGTTCTAAGCACTCGCTCTGACATTTGATACAAGAGCAACAACACCTTTAAAATGTTCAGTTCATTTTCTAGGTGACCTACCATCATCAAATACTTGGTTTCTAGGGCTTGAACACGCTTCTGCTGAAGCTGATGGCAAAACATTTACTGGCTTAACTGGGATCATGATAAGGGCAACGCACCATTTAATAACAGAGGCCAGAAAATATCAGGCTGCTTTTTGCTTGTCAGAGCCAGATGCTATTCCTACAGGCAGAAATCTCACAGCAGTTCATGAAGAGGAAGAGGACTTCCAGACTTCATGTACTTTACCCACAGAGAGAGGAGGGGCAAGGGCAGGCCAGGCATGTCAAGATAAAATATTCCAGCAGCACAGCACAAACGATAGCACGGCGAGCGTGTGGCTTAGGGCAGCCAGGAGCTGTGTGCCCCAGGCTGTGCTGCCTGCCTGCATGTAGCACCATGTAGCACCTGCTGCCAGGACCCCATCGGGGTCCTGCTTCAAATGCCAGGATCTAAAAGGAAAGCAGGTGTTGGTGATCAGGTGTTACTTCAGCACACAGTCACAGTCACACTCCCTCACTGTGGCTGCTCCTCTCTATGTGATGACAAGGAAACCCAAAGGGAGGTGTTTCATCTCCTACAGAAATTTTGCTGCGGGGTTGGAGGGGGAAGTGAGTTCGGCACTGCTTTGAGGAGTGGGCCCAGTTCAGATGTTCTTGTTTTTTAGCGGAATCAGGCACCTAAGAGGTACTTATTCTTAGAAAGCTTGTCTTTGTGCTGGCTTTCCTAGAGAAAATGCCTGGGTTAGGCACCTCATATCCCTCACCATTCACATCACCTGCATGGCTAGGAGAGGACACAGAACTCAGGAGCCGTTCTATACATTTCTCCAGAAATGAATTTTTAATCTCTTTTTTTTTTTAATGCATTTTTGTCCTTTAAATTTTAACAATGGCTCTTTAAGTGGGGTATTGTCATCTGGACAACTATCCTTGCGTCTGATTTATTTCCCTTCCCTCTGTCCAACTGCTGATAGAAGTAACAGACAAGAACGAAAAGAAATTAAAACCATATTTTTTCTGTTCAGCCTGTGTCTTTGACAGCATTTTGTATCTATTCAGCCTCATTGTTTCCTCAGTGCAATCATTTGGCTTCTTCCCATTTGTGCAGCCATAATAGAATCTGAAAGGAGAAAACATCTTAAACCAAGAGGAATAATACTGTAGTGTCATAAAGATTGGCAGACTAAATAGCTGAATCTCATAGGGAATCTTGATTTTATTGATTATATGTAGTCAATGGAATCCTTCTCATAAATATGTAGTCTGCATACATTTTCATAGACTTAGTTAAAGCTTAAATTATACCTTACAATTAGACAATTAATTTGGGCTATTGCTCTGAGCTGCTGTCTAAGCATTTATCTGTCCATATTTTAACCATACTGCCACATATTGAAGTTGAATTTCATTATTGCTTTACCCGATTCATCTGAAGAGGTTCACATCCTGCCACAGACACTTGTTCCTTCCCACTCTGTGCCCAAAGTGTGCCTGGTTTTGCTGAGTTGGCTTTTTCTATGGCCACACTCCAAACCATGGCTTTAACAAGACATTCCTTTTCAAGAACACGCAGAGACAAGCTGAACGGGCCTTTTTATAAATTATATTCTTTTTTATGCTGTGCACATGCAGTTCCACTTTATTTGCATGTTCCATTTGACAGTTCCATTTTAAAGCACACCAGATGATAGCTAGGTCAATCTAGGGAAAAAATCTGCAACTACGAGTAAGACTAACTTCCAAAAAAAATGTCTTAAATCAGATCTACATCCAAAGAAATATTAAAAAGCTTGGTAATGTTTCCTGGTCTAAATGTTGGGTCCATTCTAGATGGAAACAAGTATGAACTTGAAATGCTTTCTAACCTGGGGAGCTCCCTTTCCCAGGACTGTGCGTGGCAACAGAACCTTTAGTGTTTGGTGTCCCTTGAAGCTTGATGTAGTGCTACTTCGATGGATCCCTTATGTGCCTGTTGTGCACAGTGTGTCGGTGCCTGCTTCTTATCAGTCCCATGAATCCCAGACAGAATTCCCTAGATTTCCTATATAGACACTTACTGCTTTGAATTAAACCCTTTGTGTCTGATCTGAGCATGGGACTTTATGGATACATCTCTGCTACAGTAAGCAAGAACATAGATATATTTATAACAATGTAATCTTGAGACTCACTTTTGATTTCTCTTGTTCTCCTAGGATCTCATGTCTCCTGTACCTGTTCTCACGCAGAAATGCTGTACTGTGTGAGCAGGAGCAGGCATTTGTTCATAAGCACATGGACGTATACACACACATACACAGAGACACACACAGACTCTTTCAGTAAGAGAGCCAGAAAAAGCAGTGTGTGCCCCCCATGAGATACTATCAGGTAGCACAGGCCACAGGAACCAAGGGAGGACCTGAAAGACCTCCTGGTGCCTTTCCTCACTCAGCTCATTGTCCTGCTCCATGGCCACACACACGTTGCAATCAGTGCCCAAGCCTGGAGCTCTAGTGACAGACATAGTCTGGTCCAAATTCTGGTTCTAACACATTTAAATGTGGGTACACAATTCTCAGTTAAGCCTTTTCAATGACTGATTACACTTTAAATATCAAAATCAGTAAAAGATGGATTTTGAACTAATAATGATTGTATAGTGATGGGATTCTGAAGTGAATAATACTGTTGACTAAAATTTCTAAAAACTCTGCTCTTAATTTATACATGAATAATTAACAGCATCTCCCAAACTCTCACACAGAGCTGCAATTTAGCTGGCTCATAAATACTTCACTCTTCACTGTTTCGTGCAATGCCACTGCTTTGCAAGCCAAGACCCTGGGAGATTTTTCAGAAAAGTAGCAAAACAGTAATTTCGGCTTTTTGCCATATGAATCCCTTTGATTCAGATATTTTTATTTCACTTATGTGATTATGCTATTAGCAGCAATAATAAAATTATAAATTACACAGGTATTTGGGAAAAAAAAGAGCAGGAGAAGTGTTTCAAGCACCCTTCAGTGAAGGGTGAAGATGTGACTGTGGTGAAAATGTTTTTGGTTGTTAATAGGTCATACAGTTTCCTTATGTTGTTCCTCTGTAAAGTATGGATGGCAATACTTTGTCGGGTAGCAGAAGGCTGTGTTCATTGAGATAAAGGTGCAGAAGTTGCCCCTGTGATATATTTGGGAAGCACAACTGACATAAATTGATAGAAATCACATCTGATGGTGTCCATACATGTTTCTTTCTATGCTAAGGAAGGGGAAATCATCCTCACAGAAGGGCAGACATTTACGTTAATTCTCTTCTGTCAATATACTGAGACTCTGAAGAAGTCCAGTGAAAATGACTGCATGCAGAAATCAGGGAAGGTACTTAGGGAACCTGGCTATTAATACGCTCACTTTCAAACCTCTTCTTCAACTGTATTTTCCATTTCTTTAGATTTAAAACATAAAATTACAGCAGTAGTCAAGTGTGGGCAGACTTAAAGACCTAATAAAGAAGGCACACTTGCATTAGTTTTCAAAAATTAAGGTTTTGAAATTGAAAATATGTTGAAGACACACACTGCAGCTGGTGGAATTTGGCTTCAGACTATTGTAAGGAAATTCTTGAAAGTGCAACTCTTTAACACATTGTACATTTAATTTCATTTTAGTTTTGAAGCATTGAGAAATCCAGTTAGCCTGAAAGGTGCTGCATATGCCGTACTACATTAGCATGAGACAAAAAGAGGACAAATCCTATGTACAAGAAGCACACAGGCCTGGAAATTAACTCAAATATTTAAAACTGTATTTCATAAGACTTTTGTTTTAAAGCTGATTTACTGGCACAATTTCTGTTTTACTGATTTCAGTTCCGAATTCTATTAACAGTTCAATATGAGGCTGCTATGTCTTTTTCCTTTAGCAGTGCCAATTTTATGAATACAACATGAATCTTTTTCTCCCTACCCCCTAAGGGTGAAGTAATGTAAGTTTTTGCTTTCTAGAGTATTCACTCATGTTAAATGGTCTTAACAAGTCAGTTTAACTGTTTGTGTTCAAATGGGTTACTCTGAAATCAAGAGAGACCACATTTGAATTTCCAGGCAGTATGCCATTAAGAATCCAATTAGGGGTAGTCAGTTGGTTATGAAAAGATGAGATTTTAACAGAATTTCAGGTGGGAGGTCTGCACAGTTTCTAGTCACATGTGTGTGGCACCTGTGCCCCTGCTCCATGGGAATTCAGACAGAGCTGACGTGGTTGAAATTTTTTCAGAGACATTGAAATCTGTGAACAGATCAAGACCATATTGGATATTGAATGATAGAGATCCCTCCAAATAAAATAATTTAAAGTAATGTTTTCATCCTTAAATTTAAGTGCTCTTATTAATATAGATGTGGTACGTCATGAACAGAAAAATAACAATTGATAACAGGATTCTGAACTACAGTTTCCAACACAAAAGGGGACACTGTGATTACTGTGCTAGCAGATGTTTCATTTAAATGAAGGACACTTTTACAGGGAAGTTGTATAGGATAAGAGAGGAATAAAATACCAATGTGCCCAAGTAAAGGGAAGTAGGGATCTACCAAAACTTTCCTAAACCTACAAAATCAATAGACTCAGACAACCAACTGAGTATGGTACAGGTTGGTTTCAAAACTAAGTTTGTGTGATTTTCATTTGATTTTAGCAAAAGTATATAGGTCTTCATATTCAAATCAATGGGATACTTACTAGTAGACAAAACTGGATGTAAAATTATCCTGATGTCCACCTAGAAGATGTAAAAGTGGTTCTTTCTGCTCAACCCATTGCCAATTAAAGCTAAAACCTTGGCTCCTACTGACTTGTGAGAAGTATCTATTAAAAATTATATTCATGAGGTTATGGAGTAAACTAAGATGTCAAGAGAACCTGTTAGCTTTTTTCAAAAGTTCAAAACCAGGCTACACTCAACATTAATGAGAATCCTCAATGAAAGTTTTAAAACACGTTCTCCAAAGCTGACTTGGTTTTCCTCACATATTTTATGCATCAAAAGGAACCTGGACAAATCAGAATTATAGCAATCTTGCATCAGCTGGAGACTTTTTCTGAGGACTTTTTTATAGCTTTCTTTTCTCTCTGTTAGAACAAGAATAAAACAAAAAGTGGTGTTTCACCAGTAATGGCAACATTAAACAAAGACCTTAGTATATGAAAAGAATAAAAGATACTGGACAGGTCTAATGTGGTAGCAAGATGTAAGCAGCATATGCTTTTGAGGAAGGAAAAAAAAGACAGCTCCTTGCCCAAGAACTTAGCATAAATCTAAACTGATGGTTCAAAGATCCTTATTTTCAGCAAGACAATGTTGATTCATGTAGATTAATAAGAATGTGTTTATATATCATTTTCTCGTAGAATATGAGATCTGGTCTGTTGAAGGAGCTAGTGATTTGGCTGTTATATGAAGCAGATTATCTTTTGAACTGCTAAGGCACTAGTTTAAATGATTCCAAGTTTACATCTTTGCAACTAAACCTTAGTCTGGAGAGTTGATTTCCCTGAGTTAGCTTAAACTAGATTGCTTATTCACATAAAATGGCCTGTTTGCCATGTACTCTGCTCATGGAGTTCTTCTTTCACTTGTAACTGATGTACTACTGCAGGGGTTAAACATGTCTCTTCTAATACCAAAATAAGTTGTCTAGGCAAAATGTTTAAATCCATTTCTCTATGTGGTATGAAAATTTTGCTAGATAACTATTGGGGTTTCCTCTTCCCCAATAACTCTGAGGGTCCAGCCTTTGCAGAGAAATGGCTTAAAATAATTAGCGAGACGGCATGGTCGAGTATGTCTTGAAAAAGCGAAAGGGTTTTAATAACTGAAAGAAAATAATACAAAAACAATAAAGAAGCTGTGCACAGTGTAGAAACAAGTTCATACACCTGCTACAACACCTCAAGAATGCCCCAAAAACATATACTTGGGACCCCTTTGTTCTCTGTTCTTTCCTACTTAATGATTGGGGATGGATCTATTGGCAAACTGCCAATTGAAAGGGGTACAAGGTTTGACTGACAAATAGAGGGCCCAACAGGTGCTTTTCTCTTGGCATTGAGCCAATTACTGTCAAGATAGCAAAGAAGTTTCTGGGCCTTTTACGTTATAAGTACAAGGGGTGAGTCCCAAACCTTTCCCTATAAGGAAAACATTTACTCAGATGTGGGGTACATTCCTACAGATAACCTCAAGCACATGAAGGCTTTCCCTGTTTTCAGCCTGCAGCAAGAGGAAGGAGCAGCACTGAGCTACTTAATAATTTTTTGGAATATTGTTGCTATAAAAAACTGCTAAACATTCATCTGTTAACCTCTAATGTTAGCCATAAATACAGACCTTTATTTCTGTATTGACTTAAAGCAGTGCTTTTTTATTTCATTAACAAAATATCTGATGTGATGATTTAATTTCTGGAAGAGTGTATATTTCTGATTTCAGTCCCTGTGCTGGGTTGACCTTAGTCAGCTGCCAGACCCCCACCCAGCCACCTCTCATTCTGTTCCTTCATCAGGATGAGGTAGGAAATAGTTTATGGAATGAGATAAAACAGGGAGGTCACTTAGCAGTTGCCATTGTGGGTGAAACAGATTCAGCCTGGGGAAATTAACTTAATGTATTGCCAATTTAAAACAAGCTTGGATAGTGAGAAGCAAAGAAAAATGAAAATAGCTCCTTTCCCCTGGCCTCTCCTTCTTCCCAGGCTCAACTTTACTCCTTTATACCTGACTCCTTGGCCTCTGCCACCCATAGTGATGGGGAATAGGGGTTGGGGTCCATCCATAAAAATTCCTCTCTGCTGCCCCTTAACACACATCTTCCCTGATGTGTCCTTTCATGGGCTGTAACCCTTCATGACCAACTTGCCAATGTGTGAGGTCTTCACAGGCTGCGTTGTGCCTGCTCCACCGCAGTCTTCTCCATGGGCTGCTGGGCAATTTCTGTTTTGGCACCTGGAGCATCTCCTCCCCTGCTCTCTCACCTTCATTCCCACAGGGTTGGTTTGGGGTTTTCTGAAGGTTTATGTCACAAATATTTTCCTCAGCACCATTTGTGCAGTGTTTTTGCCCTTCCTTACGCAGGCTCTCCTGAAGATGCGCCCTGCGGCAGGCAGTTGGATCCGGCTAGAACCGGCTGTGTCCGGCTGGAACCGGCTTTGTCCAGCTGGAACTGGCTGTGTCCGGCTGGAACCGACTGTGTCCAGCTGGGGCAGCCCTGGCCTCCCTTCACGGAGTCCCCGCTGCAGCCGGGACCTGGGCACCCGCACTCAGTACAGTGCCTTTTTCCTTGGAATGTTTAAAACAGAAAGTTTCTCATTTATCTGATTATGTATGGAGCTGCAATTTAAAAAACCCCGGGTCATATGAATGGGGTGCAGGTATGATGTGTAGGGGAACCACCAGAAAATTAAATCATGTAAGCTTTTGGATAGTGACATCCTTCCTTTTCTCATGAGAAAGGTGGAGTGTAGGGCAGACCTGCCTAAAATATGACACCTTGATCTGAAATTTAGAAGTTGTCCTAAATTTCTTCTGTTTTAGTCTGTCTAATCTATTTTATTCTGTCTCTTTTGAAGACTGTATTAAACTTATTTTTTAAAGTGTCAATGAAAGCTTCCAGGGGAAGAAATTAATTTTCTTTTGAAGTATTCCAAAATAACTATATTTTGATAAATTTCACAGTGTTTCAGTTAATATAAATGCTTTTTGCAGTATTATTTTAGAGAAAATTCCTCAAGTTTGACGGCGTGGATCAACTATTTCAAAGCCATTTAAATGCTGGGTAAAATATATCTGTAGAAGCAATAAGATTCATGCCTTCTTTTTTTCCACCTTTGATATGGCCCAGCCCAGGAGAGGTTGTACAGCATCCAGCACAGCAGAAAACAGAGCAAATGGGCAGCAAAGCAGCCTGTGTGTCTCTGTGCCCTCATCTCAGCCCACCAAGAGGGGATGAGATTCTTCCCTTAGTGCTAAGAGAGGGGACCAGCCCCTGTTGCTTGTGGGGAGCACCTCTCAGGTTGAGGAGAAATGCCTCACTGGCAGACAGCTGGTGCATAGCACTGCACAACATCTCATCCTCCAGGAGCTCCCCTTGGAAGGGAGCACCAGGCAGCACTGCTCCTTTGCAAGTGGAGGTTTGACCATGTTCTTGAATGTGGATTGCTCCTTTACATATTGGGTAGATTACATTTCATGTCACTTTGACTTCAACTTGATAGCAATGCTAAATTCCTTCCTGTACAGTACATCTACAGAGAGCATGTTGGCTCACATCTTCAAAGAGGTCCCACGGCAATGGCAGAACCATGCAGTTGCATGTTTTACAGGTGTCTTCACGAAGTGACAGCAGTGTAAGTCCACAAAAGTTTATGTGTAATCTAGTGTAGCCTCATAGACGTGAGAATGAACAGTTGAGGTTATTTAAAAGATGATTTTTATGAAACCATGTCTAAAGTATCCAAGAAAATTATATAATACCAAAAGGAAGTTAGACACCAAAAAAATAAGAAAAAAAGCACCTCTCTTATCTTGGGACTATCATGATGACAATAATGTAGAAAATACGTGCAAGTGATATGTATAGTCTGTGTAGTTTGTAATACAGTTAAATTATCTGAATAGACTCAAACAGGACACAGTATGGAGTGCTTATCCTTTTTAGCAGGCATGCAGATATGCCTTCTAAAGAAGCCATTACCATGCTATTCACCGTGATTTATAATGCTGTGGCACTGAAATGCAAGTTGGAAATGTAAAATACATAATGCCTATTTCCAGTAAATGCCTTTTCTTTGTAGATATCTTGATTTATCGATATAAGACTCTTCTGATTATTGCTACTATCTAGGTAATCAGCATTCAAATTCTAAGAAATCTTGGATTCTGCTGCAGATCTGTTATGCAGCTTCAGTGGGATTGACCACTCTTGCTTAGTGCAACTTCATAGCAGGTTTTTTAAAATATCCATTTTTCATCAAGCATACCTCCAATATTTACTAGCGTGAAGAGATATCAGTGAGGAATATAAATGAATGCAGTCTGCACTAAGGTGCAGTGATGGCAGGAGATCAAGACGTTGGAGAGCTGTGGTGCTTTCCAAAGGAACCTTTGCCTTAAGCAATTCTGCCTGTGGAATACCAATTTAGAACCAAACACTGATTGATTGATTGATTGATTGATTGATTGATCTTATTCATTAGCTCTGGCTTCAGGCTTGGTCAAAAGCCTCAAACTACCATGGATTGCCTTTTTTTTTTATTTGACTTAATAATATTCATTTAGCCATAATGCTGCAATGAAGGAGGAAGATGTTAAGAAAAGCAACTCCTGAAGGTAGACTAATAGCTTTCATACAGGCAATTAAACTTACAAGGAGATGCATATGGTGCAGACTTACTCTTGCCAAAGTTTCACAAGCAGGCATTTCCAGATTCTGGACAAAAATGTTGCACCACGCTGTGTCAATCTGTCTGTGCCTAAGGCTGACTGTCTCTTGGATGCATGGTTATTCTTTAATACCAGGAGCTTTACTCAGGCAGAATTACTGTGCAACATATTGTGCATCACTGTGCCTTGCTCAAAGTGCTTAGGGATAAATGCAGTTCTGGCAGGAAAATTAACGTGTTCTTTTTCTGCTTTATTTTATTTTAATTAGGGAAAGTAGTAAAGTTGTTTAAAGGAACTTGCATTACATATATATAATGTTCAAAACCCCAAACAAACTCACTCAAATATGCTCACAATCAACATTGTATATACTAAAGTGTAAAATAACTAGGGGAAGAATATTGCACTAGGTTGTCTTGGATGGATTCAAGAAATATATTGTAAAACTTTTATGTTTACAAAATCTTCTCTCCTTCTAAGTAAGATGTGTTACCTGCAAATTTTAGGAAAGCAAGTGAATTTGCAATGTTTATCTAAATTCACTGTGTCCTTGATGTTATTCGTTGAAGAAAATACATGCACATATATGTTTATATGTATACATACATATAGAAGCAAAGTAATGTGAGCTTGTTGCACGCGACAGCAACCCGCCTTAGTCATCCGAGAACATCTCTGAAGTGAGGAAAGACCATTATCCTTATTTTGAGATTTAAGCAGAGACTGTCAGTTCCTCCATGTCCCCAAAGAGGCCTTTGGCAAAGTATGAAATTAAACACATTACTCACCAGTCTTGCACTACAGCCGTAACCACTGACCTGAATGATGGTCGCACTGCAGAAGTCTTCAAGTTATTATTGATTTTTTCTCCACATAACTGTGTGTGACGAAATTCTATGACAGCCAGCATGGCCAATGTGTTTTCTCTAGCAATTGCCCTAAAACTTCATATATCCTGTGCTGACTCAGACAGCCTTGGCTACCCAGATAAATTGAATCTGTGAAAAATTTGGGTCTGTGTGCATCTATGGGGACAGAAGATCTGGCGGAGATCTTTGATCCCACTGTTCCTGGAA
>VYZR01056023.1:0-33163 GCA_013400675.1 Oxylabes madagascariensis | reverse complement strand
CTACCTGACTGCATCTTCCACTGTTCCTGTCTGATTCTAACTTAAGAATGAAATTAAAACCAGCCACCATTATTTGTATAATACCAATGTGAGGGTGTTTTATTTCCACTGAGTAAGAGATTGCATGGACATCTATACATGCAACTGTAGAAAGATTCTTCTCACTCTCTCCTGGGAAGTTCTGAAAACCTCAATGAAACCTCACCCTGCTGGAGTTCTGTGAGCTGAATTTTTACTGTGAGGTTCTGTGCTGAAGGTTTTAATTAGGAAAGGGGACATGATAGGTGGTGGTTGGGATGTCCTAGTTTGACTGAAATTTTGTAACTTCCTCTTGTCAAGAGGAGATTTCTTGTTACAGCAGGCTGTAATGCCAGGTATGAATAGGCTGGTAAATAGGGCACTTGGAGTGGTTCAGCTTGAGTAGAGCAGGAAAGAGATTTTGAATAGATTTTTCACTTACTATGAAAGTGCACTTTAAGGGTTGACTTTTGTTAACTGTTCTTTCTTGACATAAATATTTCTGAGAACTGCAGAAGACCCAGAATCTTAGCACAGTAATTTTGGATCAAAAGTCTCCTTTTCAAGACCTTAGTCCAATTCAGGGCAGTACACTCTCTTTGGAGACTACTTTTCCATTTTGTTGTGGGTTGCTCTGTGCCATTTTTTATCCAAGAACTTCAGGGTTAAAGTTCTGACTAACAAAAAATGGAAAGACATTTTTCAGCATCAAACTGTGTTCTTGTAGCTGTGTTATCATCTTTCTGTTTTTCTTGAGTGAACTGCAGCATTCCTGTGGCATTTTTTACCAGTATGCTAAAAAGTCTCGAGAATATGTGGTGCAAGGTATATTGAACATCACTCATCACTGTTATGGTGAAAAACAGAAGTAAAAGGACTAAATTATTTGAACTTTCAGGTTCTAATTAATTAAGGAAAATTAATAGTTGCATGACAGAGTTATGTTCACTGGCTTGGAGCTGTACAGCAAAAATGAGAACAGTATCTGTCCCAGATATAGCAGAACTGTAGGTCTAAGGTAAGATAGAAGAACACAGCACAGAGAGTTCAAGGAAACATTGCAATCTCATCTGCTTATTTATCCAGCTATTTATTGATAAGACATCATTCACAGAATCAGAATGGTTGAGGTCGGGAGGCACCTCTGGAAGTCACCTGATGCCACCCTTTATTGCTTTACAGCCAACGAGAAAGTAACACCTTACATGGCTAAGCCAGTCCTTTAATATTAATACAGTATTTAGTATTGAAATTGTAACCTTTTAGTCATTATTAGTCCAGATTTGATGATTGCAGCAGGTTCAATAATACATTTGGAATTATTACACGCTGAATTCTTAGCACAGGAAAAGGGGCAGGAACTATGGCCACCCTCCCAGTGTTGTAAGGTTGGTCTCTTCCCACTGCTGGTGAATTGTCCTTCACTGGGTGGAACACGCCACAGGTGATTTCTTTTCTAGGATGCACTTTCTAATGTGCTTTTACACCTTGCTTTTTCTTCATTGGTCTATGGTTCTTTGTTACATCCCAAATCAGCATATGTTAGATGTTATTTGTTCCTGTTGTTAGCCCTGAGCAGGGGTTTGTCCTGCTGTGTACTTGCATTTCTTTATCTGATTGTTGGTGAGTGATTTACAGCCTTTGGGGTTTTGCTTGTACAGCTGTGCTGCAACCACCTCTCAAAGTGTCCGTAGTCAGACAGGGCCTTTCTTTATTTATACCACATCATTGTCTTATTTATTCCTAAATATCTCATTCTCCAGAGAGTAACTGCCTCTTGCAACTGTGTGTAAACCTGGGGTTGTCCCACACAACTAAAACAAATTAGACACAGTCTAATTGGTCAGGTGGACAAATCGTTGTGGCAGCTGAAGCTCATAAAATAAAGTTGTTGCCAGGTTGATCAGAGCAAACTGAGCAAACCTCAATCCTGAGGCCTTGTGAGCTCAATACAATGCACCAGAATTAAAAATTCATGCCCTTTCCTGGCTAGGACACCGCAGGGTTACATGACTGCCCAGCCTGGACGAGAGTTTGTTTGAAATGATGAGCACATGAGAGAAGTGGACACGAGTTCCTGTCAGTTCTCTAATGAATATTCATTCAAGTAAATAGAAAATGGTTCTGTGGCACTCTGGAATATTAATGAAAGAGAATAGATCAGTTTAATTACAATTACTTGGGAAAGATTGGGTCTTTTTTTCCCCTCCAATTTATCAAGTGGTTCTGTATGCTCATTGTTGTCAGGAGTAGGTTGTATTACCCTTGAAAACCAAAACTGTTACCTTTTGGGGGGTGAAGCGCTTTCTAGAAAACAGTGAATAATGGCAAAATTATTAATAGCATGGTTTATGGAAAAAAAAAACTTAATCAGAAATTCTTGACCTGCATAATACGTTCAGAACAGTTCTGCTTTACTGAGTGTGGAATCAGAGCAGTTTCTTCCAGTGAAACTATTAGAAGCACTAGATTTGGGATTTTGAACAACAGCCTTTCCAATTTCATGCACTGAATAGCAGTCCTGCTGAAAATTCTTCCCTAAATGGAATGTGACATTGTCTCCCACAGAAAAATAGGAAAAAATTATTCTCTCTGAGCATCTCAACTATTTTACTGATGGGATAGTTGAAGCATTTTGTTACTACTGGTACTGGTAGCAGCTGAAGTAATGTTTTATATACTTGATTCCATGTGAATATACTTAATAACAAAAGAGATATTGGACTGGAAATTGAGGTAGTATCAGTGAGCATAAGAAACAACAACATGAATTAATTTTATAACTCATCAGGTATGTGCATGTATTTTATATGAAGTTGGTTATGCCTGCTGAAAGCCTGAAATAAGTGTAATATTACATAGAATCCTTTGATTGCAGAAAGAAGGACAGACAGCAGTCTATTTAAAATTTGTGTCCAATAGCTACCTCTTTTGTACTGTAACAGTTTCTGCCTGTATAGAATCATAGACTGGCTTGGGTTGGAAGAGACATTAAAGATCCTCTACTTCCTGTCTCCCTGCCATGGGGACTTTGGGGAATTGTCTATACTGCCTTAACTTCTAATCAGGTATTTTTCTTGCAAAATTTTTTTTGTTAAGGAAAAACAGTGCCAGGTATAATATGTGTTCCTCTTTTATAGCTATGCAATGTATTACTTTCTTGTCACTTATTTTGTTGTGGGAAGGGGTGAAGAGTGAATAATGATGGGAATATTTGTTGTGAGTTTGGGAAAGGGGTAAAAAAAAAAGGTTAACACCAACATAAATCTTTCTCCCATGTTACTGCTTTCATCAAAGTGTCAGAACTGGCTCATAACTGCTATAAATTGTTAAAAGAGATAAAATATGTAACAAGCCTGGGAAGTCTATTTGAATCTTTCGTATGTGGACACAGTAAGCTGATCAATAAATTTAATACTTGATGCTCTGATTTATCTTCACTAAATTTGTGTATCTGCCCCCAGTTTTTCAATGAAAGCTGTGATAACTTTAGCAGCGGGCCTTGAAAGGCAGTTTGTGCTGTTTGTCCTTGCACAGCTGGCTTTTAGAGGCCATTTTCCAGGGAAAAGCAAACAAAAAGCAAACCCTTCCATTTATCTCTTTCTTGAGATCATGCTCTTCATTTCCAGCAATAGAAATTTTATTCTTTTATAGAATAAAAGAATATTATATTGTATTTCACTGTATTACACATTATATTCATATACCTTAGTGGTTAATATCTACTCTGTTCCTAATGAACTTCTAAGTTCACAAGAAGAACATGCAAAATGGAAATCTGGAATCATTCCATTTCCTAGAAAACTGCTTCTGTCCTCACTTTCAGATCAGACTTAGGAGGAGGTTAATGGATGACATGAGGTGGTTGGATGAGCCTAAAAGATACCATCTATTTAAAATGTATAAGGGTATAAATAGTCACCAGATGGCACTGTGACTGAGATAAAACACAGCACCCATAAATATAGTCAGCTAGAGCTCGGAATAAATGTTAGTTTGCTCTGAAGTTGTTATATCAAGCACTGGTGGGTTTTTTAAAATTAATTATTTTTATTTTTTCTGTCTGTATTGAACTTCAGTAGCTCTGTTGGCTTCAGTAGCTTGTGCTTTATCCAATCAAGACCATTTGTGTCAATGGAACCAGCCAATTGATACTTGTTAATGATTAATTTCAGACTGTCTGATAAAATGATAATAAATTCAGGCAACTTTTGGTATTCTTCTTTTACTTCTAAGGGAATATATGCAGCAAATTCCTTGAGGAGAAGAAGTCATTTTGGTCAGTCTCACTTCACTGCCTGGTAAAGCTATGAAGATTATTTTGGGAGGTAGTGAAAACCACCTGGAAGACAATGCAGTCATTGGTCCCAGCCAGCTTGGCTTCAGGAGAGCAAAGTCCTGCTTAGCAAACCTGATTGCCTTTCACGAGCAGGTCACCCACCCAGCTGGGCAGGGGGAGCCAGTTGATCTCATCTGTTGGGTTTCAGTCAAGCTTTCAACGCTGCCTCTCATAGTGTCCCTCTGGACAAAATGTTCAGCCCCCAGCTGGGTAAGCACATCATGGGATGGGTGAGCAACTGGCTCAGGGGCTGGGCAGAAAGGGTGACAATGACAGCGGTGACACCAGACTGGTGACCTGTCACTGGTGGTGTTCTGCAGGGCTCCATCCTCAGCCCTGTGCTCCTCAGCATCTTCATAAATGACTTGGAGACACGACTGGAAGAGACGTTGAGCAAGTTCACAGGTGATACAAAACTGAGAGGAGCTGTTGATGCCCTCGAAGGCAGGGAGGCCTCACAGAGAGACCTGAACAAATGGACTGGGCAATCACCAGCCATATGAAGCTCAACAAGAGCAAGTGCCCGATTCTGCACCTGGGATGGGCAGCCCTGGATGTGCAGACAGACTGAGGAATGAGAGACTGGAAAGCAGCTGTGGGATGGGACCTGGGGGTCCTGGTCAGTGGAAAATTGAATGTGGGTCAGCAGTGCCCTGGCAGCCAGAAGGGCCAACCCTGTCCTGGGGGCATCAGGGACAGCATCACCAGCTGGGCAAGGGACGGGATTGTCTCGCTCTGCTCTGCACTGGGGTGGCCTCACCTTGAATAGTGTGTGAGTTTTTGGATGCCTCAATATAAGAAAGATACTAAGCTGTAAGAGAGCATCCAAAGAAGGGTAATGAAGATGGTGAAGGGTCTGGAGGTGAAGCCACATGAGGAGTGACTGAGGAGACTTGGTCTGTTCTGCCTGGAGGAGACTGAGGGGAAACCTTATTGCAGTTACAACTTCCTCATGAGGGGAAGAGGAGGGACAGGCACTGATCTCTGCTCTGTGGTGACAGTGACAGGACCCGAGGGAATGGCCTGAAGTTGTGTTGGGGAAGATTTAGGTTGGATGCTACAAAAAGGTTCTTCCCCCAGAGGGTGGCTGGGCACAAGAACAGGCTCCCCAGGGAAGTGATCAGAGCCTGACAGAACTCAAGAAGTGTTTGGACAGCTCTCTCAGGCACATGGTGGGATTGTTGGGAATGGTACTGTGAAGGGCTGGGAGTTGGACTCGATAATTCTTGTGGGTCTCTTACACTCATTCTGGGATCCTGTGAAATGCTACCTGGCCAAAGATTTATACCAGGACAGAGTCATAAAGGAATAGTTGGATATTATTCTGTTTAAATTTGTGGTATAGGTTTAATTGGAGATCTTAGTGAAGCTTTTACATCCTTGGAATAACAGCACTTTTGTAGCTGACATTGAAGTTAAGTGGAACAGAAATCAATTTCCTTTGCACAGGAGTTTCACCTGATTTTTGTTTTATTTGTGAAATCAGTTACCTAAACTATGTTTTAAAGGAATGGTATCAATCAAGCTATTGCTCGTTCTAAAGGCTTGTTCTCTCATTAATTTTTCTGTTTGATGAAGTATCTTACCAGATCTGACATGACTTTTCTTTAGTCCTTAGCATCACACTTTGACCTGTTGAGTAAAGTCTTCATGGTGGTAATATCACTTGGCAGATATGCAGAAATCCTAGAGAGATGTGGAGTAGTACTGTCAGTGTTTACATAAATTTTAAGAAGTTCAGAGTTGTAATGTGTGCTCTATGTTCTAATTCTCCTGTGATAAATCTAGAAAAATATTGGAAGTGTTTAAACTTTAAAGAAAATGTAGTTGATAATGGGCAAATTTCAGTAGAAGTGTTAATTCTTTTTGCCTTGCAGCCTGAGTTCACTGCCACGGTCAAGTTGATCCATATGCCTTATGAAAACAGCAATTCTAATTATCCCAAGAGCTTAATTTTCTCGCCTGAATATTCAAGTCTCATACTACGATGGAGTTGACTTTCATTATCTAAGTTTTAAATGTCAGATTACATTCCCTTACCAAAACCAAGAACATGGAACTTGTCCTATTTAAGTTGTAGTTCATCCTTAAATAATCATCAAGAAAAATGGAAGGTGTAATACAAACCTGTTTTAGAAGCTGTGTTTAGTTTTGGCTGGGAGATAATTTTTCTTTTCCTAGAGTCTTGTTTTCACTTGCATTTGGAATTGTATATCAAAGGTCTCACTTTTACTGCTGAAGAACATAAGTTCAGTGCATTTTAAGCTGTGTTTAATTTCTTATTTTTTAATGTAGATAATACCCCTCAAAACCACTGTTAATGAAACTTTATACACACATATATATATGCCTATAAAATAAAATAAAATTGGATACTTATTTTGCACTAGGCAATGGCATAGGCTGGATGCTGACTGGATAGAAAGTTGTGGCAGAAAAAAACTGGTTGGACATTGATGGAGGAATAGTCAGCAGTGTCCGTGTGTCTTTTAAGTGAAGGCCAACTCCAGCTGGGATGTACCAGGAAATGTGTGCTCAGCAGGCTCAGAGATTCTTGCCTTCTGGTCAGCACTTGGGAGTGCTGTGCCCAGTTTTGGGTTCTCCATGTAAGATGGACAAGGAGGTGCTGGAGTGAGTCCAGTGGAGGGCAGTGGGGTCCACGATGGATGCGGTGGGATCTGAGGTTTCTGCAGCCCCAAGCGGAGGAGGCTGAGGGCGTTAGCTGGTGGCAGAGTGTAGCGTGAAGGGAGCTGGGCTCATCAGGGAAACACACAGTGAAAAAATAATAACAGAATCACAGGGAAGGCACATCTGGACAGCCTCGTTGTTCCACCCTGCTCAAACAATCAGGCATCCACAATTGTGTCCAGTTGCCTTTTGACTATATTTAAGGTGGAAGACTCTACAGCCTCCTGGGAAACCTGTTCCAGTGCTCTCACCCTATGCTGGTTTTGGCTGCAGTGGAGTTAATTTTGCTCATAGTGGCTGTTGTGGGGCTATAGCTTGGGTTTGTGTTGGAGACAGGCTGATGATTGAGGGATGTTTCCTGATGTTCAGAGGGAACCTCCTGTGTTTCAGTCTATGCCCACTGTCTGTCACTGGGCACCACCCAAATTACAAGAAGTAGGAGCAAGGTGGAACATAAGAAACTGCAGTCACGTATTAGGGAGTTTCTTGTTCACAGGGAGGGCACTCAGACATAAAATGGCTGCTCAGAGATGTTGCAGAATCTCCATTTTCAGAATTTGGCTCGATGAAACAACCTGCTGTAATTTAGCCCTGCATTGAGCAGGGCTGATCAGAGAACCTCCAGAGATTTCTTCTCAGCTAAAATATTCTATGCTATATGACATGATGTACTCTGCGAGCACACATTTTTCTTTATAGAGACTTTCATCATTCGTACCTTTTTTTGATTTTTTTGATGAGTCACATTTTCCAGTATATAGATGATTATTAGGCAATTAGCAGTCTGCATTTGTATATGATAATTTAAAGAAATGCAAATATTTCCCTGAATAATAAAGGACACTTGTTTGTTTTTCATCAGCTGGCTGAACGGGTCACAATGGTATTACTGCACTGGTATCAACTGGGATTAAAAATATGATAAAAATATTAAAAGTGACAAGCAGAAGGTGTTTATTGAGACCGTATCTCATTAAATCTTCTGTATTTAGAAACCTGTTTTGAGACAATTTTCTTCATATTGAGTGGTGGCTCATACAGTTGTCAGTAACGGTGTAGCCATCATTTCCCTGTTCCGGTTCTATGGACGTGTATTAGAATGAAGCTGAACTCCAGCAGCTCAAACAGATTATTTGTGTGCTCTTGATTGCCATGTGGTTTTTTTTTCTCCTCCTTGAAAAATGAGTTTTGATTCTGCTCTTGCTTCATGTACTTTCAATTCTAGGCATCACTTCATGTTTTATAGCAGCCTTTTCAAGATTGTTGCTGTTGTGCTTTTATTTGTAGTGTTCTAGGGGGGAGGGAGGTCAAAAAATGTCACACCGTCTGTCTCCTGTGTGCCACAGAAGTTCATTTTCAGCTTCATGCGGGAAAAAAAGAAATATTGAAATTTGCTCTGTGGATGTGACAAAGTGTTTCTGAGGACAAGTGTTCAAATGCAATATTGTCAAGCTATTTTTAGCCCACTGCTGTCCCTATAGTGCTGTTTAAAGATTCAGCTCAGGCTGCTAATAGATATATTTATAACCATTCTGTCAACTGCCACAGCATGAGTGCTGTTACAGATGATAATTCTATTCTTGGAAGCAGTGCCATGGTTACCAGTCCCCGAGCTGCTCAAATAGAAGCTATACATCTGTACACACTTAGTAACATTTTAATATCCCAACACGTTTTTACACTGCAAGAAAGAATAAAGCTAGACATGATAATCAAAAGAAATGATACATGCAAAAAAGGACATGAAAATTAAAATCAGAAAAAAAATTACAATAACTTCTTGAGTATTACATATTCTGAAGTCTGGGTGTGAAACAAACTGTAAGAGGGTTTCTTACTGCATTTTATTGGTCTTTCTTGTTAAGCAGTTTGATTTCAGTGGAGTTTATTTCACGTTGGATTGGTAATAGATTGACACCAAGTGCAGCATGAGTGTGTGTGGGCACGCACTCGGTACTGGAGAAAGTCATTATGCTGATGAGTTTAGTTTTGGGCTTTTGGAGAAATACCAGAGTTGTACTAAATCAGTGATTCATCTGCGTTATGGTGAAGTCTGATGTGAAAGGTTTCCCATGGCTGGACATTTGTGTGTTGTGCTCCCAGCGTGGGTTTGCGAGACGCTCTTTGCTGCGGAGCCTCAGCCGTGGCTGGGGTGGCCGCCTGGCACCACAGCTTGTCTGAGGCTGGGTCTCCTCTGGAAGCCTTGGATACGCCTTCATTTGGGCCTAAACCCCCGTGATCCGAGGTCCTCTGCAGCTTTCTTAGTCCGACTCCTCATCCCCGGGAGTGTTCCATGATTCTGTGACGCTTTGGGGTAGATATTTGCTAAGCGTTAATACAGAGCCTGGGACTCGGCTGCTTTGTTTGCTTTATCTGAGCACGGGGAGGCTGAAAGTGTGACTGGAGTGAGGACATCAGGTCCCATGTTTGAACAGACTCTGTTTTAAGTGCCTGCCCTGTAAGGAGCCTGCAGCGCTGTGGCATGACTGAGAAGGACACCAGAGAAGAGAGCGTAGACCTGCCTGCTAGCAGAGCTTTCAGGGCTTTGGAGATCTTTGGTTTATTTTTATTCTGCTTGTGCTGTCAGGTTTGCAGGGAATTGCACTGTGGGGCCATGAGTAGCAGTAACAAGCTCTGAATGATGGTTTTACAGGGCTTGGGATGATTTGTTATCATCCACCATGCTGGAAAGAGAGGACCTAGTCTGGTTTTACTACGGTGGAGTTGGGGGGAGGGACTTCTGTGATTCATGGACAGCAGTGGTAGATTTTAGTTTGCCATTAATTTTTTTTGTTTGATTACAGATTTTAGAAAAAGTTATATTGATTTTAATACAATGACAGTAATCATAAAAAAGATCAGTGTGGTTTTTTAGTGCATCATCGTCATTGAATGTATCAAATTTCTGCTAGATTGGACGTGGAATGCATATCACACCGGCCTGAAAAATGAAAACTAAAATTAACTTTGTTTTTGTAGGAAGATTTGTAGTAAGATTAATATTTAGAAGAAGACAGCACCAGTACAAATGATTTCTTTAGCTCTGGTGAAATTTTAATATAATCAAAAGGAAGTTAGTTTTCGCGATGTGCATAATGCAAATTGTAGAATTCATTGTTGCTAAATGTTAGGAAGGCCATGACAAAAGACAGGTTCAACATGGAACAAGAGAAATGGAAAACTGGATTTGCTAGTTGGCTGCTGTCCAGGTGATCCAAAGGCAGTGTCTATGTTAAAACCCTGTTTGATACTGAGTATAGATGAGAGTGATGATTGTTTCATGCCTTACTTGTTGTATTTCTCCTCAGGCAGGTACTGCTTTCCCGTGTAGGATGCAGAGATATGGGAATGCCTGGTTTGTTCCAGTAACAAAAGCTCTGTATTAAGACCCAGACCTGCAAGGCTTCATGTGACCAAAGGACTTCATTAAAAAAATTAAGACATGGTCACAAGTCATCCAGTATATCAGGAAGCATCTTGCTGATGTATGTATAATACAAAGCCTAAGTTGGCTTCGTTTGACTGCTCAGAGGAATTATTCTTTTTAGTATTTTTCATGCTTCTTGCTGTTCTGTTAAGCACATTTTATTGAATCGCATGAATTTGCTGAGCAGTTTATTTTTTAAAAAAAGATAATGCAATGGCTTGCTTCATAATAATTTTGCTTAATACACAGTTTTCAACAAAACTGTCAAAAATGCTGAAGTAATGCAGGTGTTTTTATGTAGCTGATAACAATTACAGGTTAAACTGGTGTTCTTGGCAGTAACTTTTGTTGTAATCAGTGAAGGCAAGTGGTCTGTGTTTTCTGTTAGTGAAGATGGTGAGGAATGGATGAATGCAGTCCAGGTTCTTCTCGTGGTTTTGCTCAAATTTTGCACCAGAAATGTGAATCATGCTGCAGTTTATCTTTCTTGTTCAATACTAGAATTATGATGTGCCTGATTGTGTCTAGAAATGAGGCAGATACCCAGTTTCTTGTGAGGGAACTTGGTGATTAGTCCTGGGAATGTATAGAAAGAGAAAGAAAAAATATTTGAACATGAAATTATAGTAAAACCTGAAAAATTTGTAAAGATGGTGCTGGAGGGCATGAAAAAGTGTCTTGGTAGAGAGGGGAATTCCGAAGGAAAGTGTTAGTCTATTGTTGATTGGAATTCCAGAGATGGCATCCAGGTGTGTTTTGAAGTGATACAATCAATTTTTTCTTGAAGTCTGGTGAAGAACAGGATTTTTTTTTGCATTGAAGGGACAAAAGATTTGAGAATGGTGACTCAGGAAGGCTTCTGATGACTGAAAAAAGGTATTTTTTTTAAAGGAAAGATAAGGAGGCAGATTTGGAGTTGCATAGGTTGCTCAGCCTAGCTGAGTTTCTGATGGGATGATGGAGCTTTTCCAAACATGTGAAAGAGAAGAACTTGGTTGAGCACAATCAGTGTGGAGTTACCAACCTCAGCTCAAGCTTGACTGACCTGTTTGTCTTCTTGGCAAAACACGGCTGATTCTTTGATGATGCTGAGGCTGATACTATCCAATATATGAAAAATCCAGATGGTGAAACAGAATGTGTCCTCAGCAAATTCCTGGATGAGACTTGAGTGTTGAGTAAACATTGTAAGTGGTAGAGATTGAGTGCAAAAGTATCTTGGGAAATTTGAGGCTGGCACCAATAGGAATTTCAGAACTTCCGCAAGGAGAAATGCAAAGTTCTGATGAAATGATCTTTGTAGTCGTAGTGGATGCCAAGTTTAATATGAGCCAGGAGAGCATTCTCACTGGGAATAAAGGACAACTGTTCCTGCTTCTTTATATTTTGGAGTGTTATGGAGTCCTTTGTGAAGGTAAAAATATTTGATCATTGTCAAGTTCTCAAACACATTTCATCTACTTCCTTCAAACATGCAGAAATCACACTGAGTTTATTGCTTAACAGTATTATATTGCCAATGGGGGATGTGATGCACAAGTGCTGTGTTTGGTTTCATTGGCCATGAGAGATGGTTGCCAGGTCTCCATGTTATCTTAGTGTTTGGCAGTTCCATGCTTTAATTACTCTCTTTTTTATTCTCTTCCAGACAACTGAGTTATTTGAAGCAGTTGTTTCTTCTCTTCCAGAAGCTTTCTCATGGAATTTTTTAGATTCCTGCCAACTGTGCCTTTTATGTGAGACTGCAAAGGAGGTTGTGACAGATTGGTTTGCAGTTTCATCAATATGCTGCTAATACTCATTTTTACGTCTCTCTTTCATGAAACACAGATGGTCAGGTTTTTTAGATGATTAGTGTGTCACTGAAATTGGGTTTTGGCTAAGAGTGTTGGCTGAAACTCATCCTAACTGAAGCAGATGACACTGGTTGACTAAAGGGAAAAGACGAAAAGGTAGGAACTTGTTTCTTCAGGAAGGTGTGTAGCTGTATAGTTGATAAGACCTAGGGTGCTTGGCTTAGGCCACATCATTTTTGCTTTTCAGATATGAAGAAGGGGAGACATCCGGTCACGTTTCCTAATGTTAATTTTAAATGCAACTTTCTCCTTTTATTTTACTGATGAGATGTTGGCTTTAGGTGGTGGCATCAAATGTCATTTTTGTGGCTTTGCCTTTGGGTGTACCAATAGTATTTGTGATACAGCCCGTACCTTCCTCTGTTTGGTGTTTTGCAAAAACACATTGTATACAGCCTTTTTTGCAAAGAGCATCACCTCTCAGAATGGGTTATATTTCTGCTTAGAGTCCTTAAACAAACTTTGTTTGCATTTGTGTATCTCAGTTTCCTATTCTTTTGACTGAGAACAGATAGAATTCTGAAAATACGGTTTGTAGACCGAGTTGCTGTCATTCATCTTCTGCTTGGCATATTAGTTGCTTTCCATTTAAGAAATAATAATTTCCATCACTCACTTATTGACAAGTGTGCACGGCCGGCAACAGTTCATATCCACTTGTACTGAGATGTTCTGCATGACATTGTTTTTGGTAGCGTGTAAATGACTAAAAGTCTCAAGCAAATACCCTGTATTTGAACTGAGATTTAAAAGAGATATGAAGTTATATAAAAAAACTCAGTAAGCCTAAAATAATACTTAATCTTTGAAAATGTTACCAACTTTATAAAGGGATATCCAGTTCCATGTATTGGAGCCATGTACCAAGAGTTCCACCAATGTGTGCATAGAAATCGTCCATTTTTAGGCAACTGTGGCTTAAATTTTTAATGTACTTAGACAAAGTGAAAATTTATTTTTCAAAACATTACTTGACAGGCCATGTCTGGTTTGTGTGGTGATTTTTTTTTTTTTTTTTTTTTTTTTTGTGATCTCTTTAAAAACTGGTATAGAACATTGACAATAAAGAAGGGATCCAAGAGATCAAGTCCTGTAATTCCTGAATGCTGTGGAACAAGTTAAAACCTCTGAAACTCAGTCTTTAGAAAAGAGGAGGAATGTTTTTCTCACCATGCAGATATGGGCCATGTTTTTGGATGTTCTGCCTAACATCACAAAGGCCTTTTTCTTCATCCTGGTCTTCTAAAGGAGACTGATGGACTACTTGGTCAGATTTCTTTGAGGTCATGAGTTAAGTGAGTGGGGGTTCTCAAAACTTTCTTCTGAGTGTCCTCTGACAGTGACATGTAAATTTTGGCATCCACAGCCACTCTTCCAGGAACATTGAGTTCCCTGTTACATTTTTTTCTAGCAGACTTGGCACTGTTATATTACACGAGAAATCCTGCAAATGATTGGTTGTCCCACTGCCCCGTTCCTCTTAGTTTCAAAAATCCATCATTAGCAACTTCTTGTTTGTCTGAAAATTTGAGACCAGCTCAGCATTTATCTGGTCTATCTCTATTTAAGAGAAGATTATTGCTGCCAGACTCCATGTAAGGACTCATCATGGTTTTTTAGGCTGTTGTTTTTAGGATTGTTAGTGGAAGCATTGCTGATGAAAGCTGAATGTTCCATTATGAGGAAAAGGAGTAAGCTTCTTCAGAAAGCTCTGACTCATAAGTACAAGGAACTAATTTTTATAGCCTTAACAAAAGGACATCCGTCTTTCTTAATAAAAGAGCAGCCAACAATACTCTGGTAAAGTGCTGGGTAAGCAGATTAGTGCAAAAAGTATTTGTTTTACCAAGGTAAAAGTAATTTGACATACAGCAACAGTGCTTCTTTAGGCAGATGGAAGTTTCCAGAGATTAGAGAAAGCAGGCCTGTCCAAGATCTGTGACAAAAAGTTACCCTTTCCACAATCCAGAAATGTCATGGATTTCTTGTGTCCTGCAATGTTACCTTCCTAGTGGATGCTGAAAGTTTTTTGTTCTCCATTAGAAGGAGGTGGGAGGTGACTTTGATACGTTTAAGTAAGACTTTGTCCACTTCAGGGTGAGCCAGTCTGTGTTAGAATGTCACTGAATCATGGAATGTGTCAAGTTAGAAGGGACCATAAGTGGTTGTTAGGAAGGAAGGTAGTGGGTCGTCTGGTCCAGCCTCCCTGCTCAAGCAGGGTCATCCTAGTGCATATGGCACAGGATTGTGCCACTAAACAGTGCTGGAATATCTCCAGTGAGGGAGTCTCCACACCCTTTTTGGACAAACAGTGCTCAGTCACTGCACAGTAAAGAAATTATTCCTCATATTCAGGTCGAACTTTTGTGCATAGTTTCCGCCTGTTGTCTCTTGTCCTATTGCTGGGCACCACTGAGAATGTCCATCCTCTGACACCCTCCTGAGAGACAGTGATAAAAGTACCCTCTCAGATGTTTCTCCTTGAGGCTGGCACAACTCTCAGAGCTTATCTTTGTAAGAGAGATGCTCCAGTCCCTTAATCATATTTTGCTGCTCTCCAGTGGACACACTTCAGGAGTTCTGTGTCTCGTTCTGAGGAGACCAGAATTGGACACAGCACTCAGATGCCCCTCCCTAGGGCTGAGTAAAGGGACAGGATCATGTCCCTTGATCTGCTGGCAGTCAATGACCCTCCTAAAGCACCCCAGGATCTCATTAGCCTTCGTGGCCACAAGAGCACTGCTGGCTCCCAAACACTGCGATGACTTCTTGTGATACAGGATGAGCCTGTAGAAGAGCCTCCCTGTGCTGTTCCCTCTGCTGCCACCTGTGGCTGCCTGTGGGTCACCTGTGGGAAGCAGGAGGAGGCACGGGATGGAGGCAGCTGTGTGGGCACGGTGTCCCCCACGTGTCAGCAAGCCTGGCTTTGGCCCGAAGGCAGGTGCTGGACAGGTCAGCCAGGCTGGGCTGGGTTCCCAGCTGTGCTCGCTGCCTCTGGGGCATTGCTGTGCCTGGGCCATCCCAGCGCCGGGCCCTCCACAGAGCAAGGCCTGGTGCCAGGCGTGGCTGTCTCTGCCCCAGGGCTTCCCCAGGTCCCAGTGCAGCCTCTCCCTCCATCCCCGTCCCTCACCTGTCGCCGTTTGTACAGCAGTGGCTGCCCCTCACGGGGCAGGCCGTGAGCGTTCGCCTCCTGCTGCTTGGACATTGTGGGAGTGCTCTGATGAGCGCTGGCCACAATCTCCCAGAGAAGCTGCTGCCTCCAGAGAAGCTGCTGCCTCCTCCGAGAGCTGCTCTCCTGGGAGTGAACACTTCAGGGATTTGTTGCCCTCTGGGTCAGCATGTGGTCCCATGTCCCAATGGCCTCTGGGCACGATGCCACTACAGGTCACAAAGACCTGGCGGTCAGTGTGGAGATGTCCTTGCTGTTGTCCTGCTCATGGTACAGGGGAAAACCCCAGGCAGGTTTGGCAGTACTGCCTTAGCCTGGGATCTCTGTTCCCCCTCCTGTCATTGTCTTTTGATGCTCTTTGGTGGACATTTAGAGGAGCTGTTTCCCAAGAGTCTTCTGTCAGTGACTGGAATTTTCAGTAAAGGATATTTTCTGACCTAATTACCAATAAGCAATATTACAGGGATGTAGTGAAGATGTGTTTTTCCTTGGCTGTTCTTTCATTTTTATGTTTTGATATACTTTTAGCAGCGTGTCTTTTTATACATTTTTGGGAACAGAACAGTAGCAGTGGCTTTTTCAGGAAACGCTTGAGGGAGAAATGCCACGACTGTCGCTGAACGAGAAATGTACTGAATAAAGGTTAATTACTATGTGATTCACAAAATAACTGAAAGCATAGATGAATGCACCATGAAGACTAATTTTTATAGCAGGATCAGAGTTGACCTGAAATGCTGAAAGAAACAGTGATATTGCAGTTTTCCAGATTAAGAAGATAGTAGGGCTGTTGTTAATGTCCTGTATTTGAAAAACTGTGCTATCTTTTTTATAAAGAGTATTATCTTTTGTGTCATATTTCAGAACTCCTTGCTTAGGAATTTTTAGACAAGTATCAGCTACATCTTTATGTATTTATTAACAGCGTTATTAGACTGGAATGTTTTAAAAATTGTGTAAGCATTTTTGCATTAAGAGCTCTTGGTAATAAATTTTTATGTAGGAAAAGAGAGTGTACCAGCTATAGAGAAACATTTGCATCTCCAGACTACTTCAAGTGCTAGATCACTACCCATTAAAAATAAAATAATAATACTTTTAAAATATTTGATGAGAAAAATGTGCATGCTTGTTCTGATGGTTGTATTCGTCATTCACCTGCTGAAAGTTGTAGGAATGGTGTTTAATCTTACCAGTAACACTAGAGTTTTCTTTTAATATTTTAGATTCGTGGAATTCTTTCTGGTACTTGGTGTTTTCTTGATCTTGTGAATGGGTAACATAGTAATATAGTCAAAGTTTAGAACTTGAAAAATTGCAGATTTCATCATAGACATGAGTTTGCTGATGTGACAGACCATTACGACGAAGTTATACTTTATATAATACATTATACTTTACTCTGTCATCTTTCTTCTTATTGAGTGGTGAGGTTATCTGGTCTGTAACTGCCAAACACATTGATGTTGTTTTTGTTGTTTTAGTCAGTAAAACCCAAATTATTTTCAAATTCCTGGTTAACCAAAAGCAAATGTTAGGTTCTTTTATGTGCATGCCATTAAGATAAAGTAGCTTCAGTTAAAAATACTGCTTTATGATAAGCTTTTGTAGCATAATATTTTTGAAAAGCTTCCCATTTGACCTAATGGGAAAGCAGCTTTCCCAGAGAAAAGTAGGATTTCAGTTAGTTTGTTCTTAGTTTCAATACTGACTTCATAAACAACTATTCCTGCTGCAATTAATGAATTTTCCTGTCCATGTTTACACAAGATGCTAAACAAATCACAGAAAGTAGAGTTGGGAGGGACTTTGATAGAACATCCAGTCTCCATCATGCTCCCTTGCAGGGAAGTGATGCCTTGGCCCTTCTGGAAGAATGTCTGGTGATACAAGTTCCTCAATCTGCCTTTAATCATCTCCAGCCTTTGCTATTGCAGGAAACTATAGACAGCTTTTCCTCTTTTATCTGTGAGTTTTCCTCTTCATGTTTTTCCTTTCCCCAGTGGAAACTGTTCCTGTCCTTTGCGCATTGAACATATGATGACCTAATAGCTGTGATTTGATGTTTTCTGTCGAGATGCTCTGAGTTTTACAAGGTAGGAGAAAAGACTAAATAGGAAATAACTAAATTTTAATCCAAATCTGCATCACTAGTTCATTTGTTGGCTCTGGGAGAGACAAATAGTACTGTCATTTCGGGGAAAACCTTATTGAAGATGAAGATCTGCTACGTCTGGCTGAGCATGGCTAAACTAATTTCCTGGGTTGGAGAGTGTTTCATTTATAGTCACAAAAGCTGTTTCAGGTGGAAGACAAAACTGAATTTTGAAAAACAATGCTGTAACTAAAAACTATGGTCCATATAAGAAGTAGACAACTTTCATGGATTAAAAAACCAGCTTCTGGCATTCTGTAACATTTGGGTTGACTCGGCAAATCTCTAATACCAGAATGACTTTGATTATAAATTGAATAGTATCTTAAAATTTTATGCTTTTTTGCCATCAGCTGTCAAGTGTAATGAACTAGTTCATGAAACTAAAACTGATTACAGTAACAGTAGAATTGTTAATATTTCTGCAATTGTGGAATTTCTTCTAAAAAGGATTTTAAGAGGTATGGTAAGAAAAAAGGTCAGTGAGCACTCTTAGCTTACACTTGGAGAAAGTATGAGTGAATTCTTTGTTCATCTGCGGTACAGAGTTTGAAATGCCTTTACTTTCTTGGGTGTCATGCAGTTATAATTTATTTTAAGGCTTTATTCAACAGGGCATTTATTTTTTTCTCTAGGCTGTTAGCGATTGAAGTACCATATGGCAGATGGGTCACCAAGCAATAAAAGAATTGAGAAAATAAAATATAGTATTGGAGCTTGAGAAAAAAACATAATTTTTTTCTCCCCTTAAAACTTTTTTCACTTAACTGCAAAAGGTAGGAAATCTGTGGAAGACTCTGAATTAAAAAGTACGACAAATTAACAACAATTGTTGTTAATTACCTGGCGGAGCATTCCAGGATGGTGACAGACTCAGCAGGGACAAGAAATGCAGTGGACATGTGTGAACCAAGACAACCAGTAACTTTATTGATCATGGAAGCTCAGTTCAGCACAGAATCCCTTAAATAAATAGTTTGACTTTTAGTATATGGATTAATTATTTGTAACTTCCATTTCATTCAGGTTGTGTTTGTTTATTTTTTTAAACTTCTATGATCAGTTTCAACTGCATTAACTGATTACAATTTCTAAAACTTCAGAACTAAACAGGGATTTGAAATTGAACAGTACACTCTCCCATTTCCTTTATTTTTCTTTATCAAGATCCTAGATATTGTTGAAATGAAATGTTAAATTATATACAGCAGTTCCTTGCAGAGATGAAATGGTTAAAGGAATATATTGGTTGCTTACAGAGATATGTTTTGTTTTTTCAACTATATATATTTTGAACATGGCCAAGTTAGCAGTGTATACCTGAAGTGTGGAGAGATGCAGGATTTATTTTATTTATACAGGGTATATATGTTTATGAAGTTTATTTTTACTACTTGTGAAAGATTTAAGTGCACTGAGCACTAGTTCTGTTATCTCTTGTAGAAATCGGGCTATTGGTGGAGACATTTTAATTCAAAGAAGACTGATTTTTCTTTTTTGTTAATTTGAAGTAGCAGAGTGATCTACATGGAGGTGATTATTCAGTTTGCCAGAGCAGGTATTTTATTAAGTTTTAACCTTGCACAGAATATATTAAGTGATTTACTACACATGAAACCATTTCTTTCTAATTACTATTAGTTATAAATATTTTAGAAGACATTATAACTGATACACTCTGAACCAAAATTGCCTTCATAAGTCAGTAATTTGGATGTTGCAAAGGTTTTTATAGTAACAGTGGAAAATTTTATTTAGGATGAAATATTGCGTAAAACATTCTTAAGCATGAAAAATCTCAATATTTGATGATGCATGAAGGAAAATCTTGGCTTTTTTGTGATGGTTTTGTCTTTTCAATGTTTTCTTGCAGGGAGGAAAAGACTTATTACCATGCATCTTTCAGGGATGTCCAACTTGTCGAGGTGTAGCCAATGATATCAGTGTTTCTGCAGAGTTTTGAGGCTAAGCTGTATTTTTAGTGTAATATTTTTGGTGTTAATCCTTCCATATGTTGTTAAATGTTTTTCAATTAGTCTTGGTTTATATGAAGGCTGATAGTGTCCTGTAAAGTCTTTAGCATTATTTGAAGTTACTGTTCCAAATTTCAGCAGTCACCTGATTTTCTTGTCAGTTCTTGATATTCCTGTAGATAATTACTCAAGATAACCTAGAAAAACAGATCACTTTTTCCTGTGTAGCCACGTGTTTGCATTATGTGCGCAGTAATATTAATGTATCTTTCATTTGGTTTCCAGATGTAAAATGGTGAGAGCTTGTTGGTTCTAAGGTCATATTTTAGTTGGGTTTAGTGGACTCAGCTATAATATTGTGCTCACAGTTGACACTTTTGATTAGATTTTTTTTTTCTTGTTGCTGAAATACTCAGGTACATAGTTATTACCATAAAGGAGCAAAAAGTGGTTAAATTACTTGCACAAATAACAAATAAAAACTCTCTGGAGATTCTACCTACACTATGGAAAAACTAAAATTTTGATTAAGCGGGCTTTGAACAGAAAACACTTAAATGTGTATTTACAGTGCACATTTTTCTGCATCATGAAATGTTCAAGGCTGGAACCTTTTTTTTTCTGTCTAGGTCATGTATTTAGAATCACAGAATCACAGAGTGGTTTGGGTTGGAAGGGACCTTCAAGATCATCCAGTTCCAACCCCCTGCCCTGGGCAGGGACACCTTCCACTCTACCAGGTTGCTCAGAACCCCATCCAGCCTGTCCTGGAACACTTCTAGGGATGGGAAATCCCTAGATATGCTTGCTGCTGTTTTTGTGTTGGACTTTGTACCTCTTGAATTATGTTGACTTCGGATGGAGGATTCAGTTGATCTTCTGCAAAATGCCTGTTACTTTGGCTATCCAGATATGATTTTTCACAGGAACTTTTAAGTCCTTTTATTTATATATTATTCTGGCTCAGTGGATTACACTGCTCTCCTTTCCTGTACTGTGGTAGTTGTCTCTGGGCCATAATTTGAAGGAACTTCCTGTCAATGGGTGTGCTTACTGCCTTTTAGTTTATTTTTCTCTCAATTTTCTTGTCCCTTTGACGGTTTGTGTTAGTAGTTTTTTAAAGAGAGGACTAATTGGGAGTTATACAGATGTTCAGTTATATTTCAGTCACTCCAGTTATTTGGAACAATGTTTATTTGTTGCTTAACAAAATCATTTCCCCCAATTTCCAGATCTTGTTTTTGTCTCAATATTGTATTGTCTCTTAACATCCTGCAAGATTACATGAGACTGCCTGGCTTTGTCCTGTGCAGTATTGCACTGGGCTGTGATTTCCGCAGTCAGTGCCACATCCTAATTCAGCCAACCTAAATAGGTTTGGGACTTGCTGTACTCCAAGATCTTAGGGTTTTGAAGATGTGAAAGGTTGAGCAAACACCAGGTCTAAATTACTGGCTTGGTTGTGAAGAAACTCACCAAGCTGCTGCTTTGAGGAAAAGTAGTTTTTAAATAGCATGACAACATCAGAACATTAATTTGATGAGCGATGTAATTAGATACATTTTCACTAGCTTGCTTAATTATTAGTCAGAGGTACATTTTCACTAGCTGGCTTAATTATTAGTCAGAATTAACTGATTATTACATTAATAACACTCCAGGTATTGTTTTCATTGCCTGAATTTTAAATGCCCTTGCCTTGAAGTACTAAGGGAATGGGTCAAAAAGACCTTATTAATGAGCATCAGGCAGAGAATGCTCTCTTGTACCTTTATCTAAGTTCACTGACAAACACAAAGCTATTTTACAAAGTCTAAAGTTCTGTGAGGCTGAATGTCTGATTTTGAAGTCATTTTCTTGGTGTCAAGGTGAGCACCTCAAAAACGGTGATTCTGCTTTCCTGTAAATAACCTTGTCAGACTTTTGGGGATATGGTGAACAAATAAAAAGTAAGGAATGTTTCTCCATTGCCTCTTTGAAGGTTAAAGTTTTGAACTGCCTCTAACAAAAACTTTAGAAACTGCTTTATTTTAGAAAATGATGCAGGCGGTTTGAAGGTCATTAAAAGAGCCTGTAATTGATCCATCAGGTAAGCAAGCAGTAAACTTCCTGATCTGTCAGGCGAACTCAGCCTGGACACCAAGAATTAGGCGATGAACTTGTGGGGAGCCGAGATGAAGTTCTGCATGGACGTGCTGCTGCTGCTGTGAGGTGGATATGACATTGCCACTCTCAAAGCCCTCAATAAACAAATGTTCAACCTGCCATAGGCGCTGCAAAATCCACAAAGTGTTGGAGTCTTTGCTGTCCTTGCTGTCCCGGCTGCTCCTACGGGGCTGCTCCACCCTGCTGGTGCTGCTGCCGTGGCTCTGCTCCCTGGCTGGGCAGCTCTGGGAGGGACCCCGGGGACAGCCCCGTGGCACCCCCAGAGATCTCCCCATGGCACTCTGAGCCAGGGCTGGAGCCATGGTGGGGGAACCCCTTTCCTGTCCTTCTCCTCATCATTCTCGGCATTCTCCTACTTTCCTATTTTCTGCCTTTCTTTCCTCTTCTATGGGGGAAAAAAATCGCTTGGATCCCAACATTTAATGTCATTTGTGTTTTGATCTCTCTTTGGGGTGTGTTTAGAAGGTAATTCCTTTCTGCAGCTGTGGATCGAGACAAAACTTGCTTCTTCTCACCTTAAGTGGATTTAGACAGAGAACTGTGATAAAGCACTGGGAAATTCATCTTTCCTAAGCAATGCCTATGTGTCTTTTACGAGTTTCAGATGAATGAATTGGATTCACTACAAGTAAAGTACTAATAAGCTTTTTAAAAATGTCAATAATAAAAATATAAAATGCCTTCATGAGGAGATACCATATTACAGACAAATTTGTGTCATGCTGCAAATGTCTAATATAATTTTATAGAAGTGTTAAGAGTGAGCTAACAAATACATTCAACATTTGCTTACAGTCTTTAGCTCCTTCTTTACACGGCAGTTTTGTATCTTAGGATTAAAATGGGTTGTTCATTTATTTACATGTTATTGGAATGTTCAACGAATAAGGTGTTATGGAAAATATAGTTAACTAAAGGAAAAGGTGAATCTTACGTTTAAAGAAGAGTGAATTTACCATCAAAGGTTAAAAAGTAGGGTAATGTTAGTGGAGTCATTGAAAGGCTGGCTTTTATGTCTGTGATATCAAATGGAAGTGGTAGAGGTAAGTTTGAGGTGCATCAAGAGCCAGGCTGATCATCTCTTCCCTTCTAAAGGAAGCCAACCTTTTGGATACTACATTAGGTGCTAATTTATTCCAAAAGATAAACATGATACACACATAGTACTACAGAATATACAAAATATCTATGAATCTACTCTGGGATAAGTGTATAAACTCCCCAGAGATGGTTTCAGAAGCTTTTTCAGCAAGATGATTGTGGTGTGCTAGATGGGTGCAGTTGGATGTCAAGTAGTCAAGTGCTGTTTAGTGCTTCTATCTATTTTTTGGAGGAGTGATATCTTATTTTAGCAGGATATTTTATCTCACCAATGGCAATGCAAGGTCTTGAAAGTAATCTCAAGTAAATAAATCTAGTCAGAAAATATTGTCTTATTTTCCTGGTGTACTTCTTTATACCATAAAAGAAGTACTTTTATACTTCTTTTTATCAGATATAGTCTATTGAATGGTTGCTATCTTAAAAAAACTGTAGTGTAAGTGCTAAACTTTCCTGTCATATTTCAAAAAGAGGGTTTAGTTATTTTATTCGCTTCTTGTATATTTCTTTCCTTATTCCAGAGTCTTTGTTTTGCCCCATTTTTTAAACAATTGAAACACCTTGGTTCCATTCCAGTGCTTGATGCATGGAGTTGATTTCAACATAGAAAGTTCCTATATGAAAAAATATAAATGTTATGAAAAAACACTTCCTACTCTGACCCTTCTCAAGCTTTTCTAAAAATTTACCTTTGATATTATAGTCTTGTCTTCTAACAAATCAAGCAATTTCTTTTATTTTTTAATCTTGCCTAATAAGTTCTAAGCAATGTGTTGCTTTGACTTTACCCATTTGCAAGGCTATTTTAGGTAATGTTTTCATTCTTGCACTTGGTCAGTCATTATTTTGTATTAATTTTTTTTATAACTCTTTGTGTTGTTTACCTGTTTCCCTCTGATTCAGTATTTCCTGTGTGCTTGTAGTATTCTTTGTAAGGAATATTGAAGAATTATCCTTACTCCACTTACTGGTATCTGAAACAAAGGTAATGCACGTAAAGCAGGGTTTTCTTTGGCCAAATTATAGAAAGCAACTCCACTTAACAGAGAAGTAGCTTTTACTAATAAATAAAGGACTCACTGTTTAAAACTTAGTTTCATGGGTTAATGAATCAGTCCCTAGCCTGTGCCTGTGACTTAACCAAAGATCTCATAAACTTTTCAGCATATTCTTCAAAAATGCTGCTTAATTCTCTGTTGCATTTTATATCCTACACAAATTGCCTTGCTGACATTTAAAACTGTCTACCCATACACTGCTGTTTATCTCAGTGACCTTCTAGTTCCTCATGTTCTGGTCTGAGAGCTAAGGTGGTGTCATTTGTTTTGGTGACTCTTAGACATTTGAAATCACAGGAGTAGTTAGTTGGAATGTAATTGTCCAAATGAAATTTGTCCAAAACATGAAGGTTAACACTTCTCTGCGTGTGAAAATGGGTTTTGTGTCTCAGCAGAAATATAATTCTTTCAGCAATGTATTTAAATACTAGCATATAAAATCAGTGCCTTTAGTCCCAAAGCAAGAGTGCTGCCTTCTGGGAGATGAAGCGTTTCCTTTCTTTAGACTGTATTATTGACTTCTAGACTACATATTCTCTTTCTCCACAGCTCAAATGCACTTCTGAAATCTTCTGTAACTTGAGCCCATTTACATTTTGTTTTCTACTTAATAAAAATATAAAATGTGAATATTTCCTTTTGGTTTTGGAACTGGTAAGGGTGCAGTACAATGTAAGTGACACATTTATTATGGTTCACTACCTATATTTAAGTCAGATTTGGTGATGTTTCTGACAAGCTGCTTGCATTTAGACCAAGTCAGCGATTCTCCATGACACATGGGCTGGGACAGGAGAACTAATCATTTGAAAAGGACAGAAAATAAAGGATTCGATGGCATTGTGTTAGGAAAGACAATTTAAAGTAAATACTGAGAGCAACTATTATTGTTAATTTTAGTCTGTCAGTTTGACATCCATGAAATGCTGAGTGTTTTATTTTTTGGGATATACAAACATAATGACTGGAATGAGCCATAAGGTTGAAGACCCAGAAAGATTTGGTTCTTCACTGTCTTTACAAGCACAAGAACCTACTGTTAAGTTTCTACGTGCTGTATTTTATTGATTAGCCTTTTTGAGTTCTTATTATGATCCTGAATTAGAACTTCAGTGTTTTTGTGGTTATTTCCAGTGTATACTTTATTGTTAACAAGTACACTAGACTCCTATCAAGAATTGCTTAAAATTCTGACATCAAATGCTATCATAAATACTAAGAAACCAGGAGAGAAGTGAGTTCATGTTAGAATGCTATTGAGTGACTGAATGCAGTTGTTTTCTGAGGCCATTTTAAGAGAGAAGAAAATTACCCATTTGAGGTTTAGTAAGAAGAAAATTTAAATTAAAACTATGTTTTTATAGAGAATTACAGCATTGTGGGATGACCTTGGCTGGCTGCCAGATACCCTCCCAGTGGCTTCTTTTCAGTAGCAGTAGGATGTGGGGAGAATAAGATGTAAAAGCTCATGGATGGTGATAAGGACGGAAACGGGCAAGACTCAAGACTGAACATTGCCAGAAAGTGGAATAATTAAGGAGAATCTTTTGTTGTGAAGGGATGGGGGTTGGTGTTTGTGTGTGTAAACTGTCCACCTGTGTTGGTGTTGTTGACTGTGGCCCAGTCCAATGAGCAGTGACATCTTCCACTAAACCAGGAGCTCCATCCAGCGTGGCCTTGGACACTTCCAGGGATGGGGCATTCATGACTTCTCTGGGAAACATGTTAGAGCCTCACCACCCTCACAGCCCAGAATTTCTTCCTAATCTGATTAAAACCCACCCCCTTTCAGTTAAAAGCCATTCCCCCTTGTCCTGTCATTCCAGCCCCTTGTCCAAAGTCCCTCTCCAGCTCTCCTGGAGCCCCTTCAGGCACTGCAAGGGGCTCTGAGGTCTCTCTGGAGCCTTCTCCAAGCTGAACAGCCCCAGCTCTCCCAGCTTGTCTCCAGAGCAGAGGTGTCCCAGCCTTTGGAGCATCTTTGTGGCCTCCTCTGGACTCTCTCCAGCAGCTCCACATCCCTCTGATGTTGGGAGCTCCCAGAGTTGAGAACATTCCAGGTGGGATCTCCCCAGAGCAGAGCAGAGGGGCAGAATCCCCCTGGAAATATCCCTGGGCTGCAGGGGGACCTGCTCTGACCGCCCCTCCTGCCCTTCTCCTCCCCCTGCAGCCTTCTGGAAATAGAATCCACTCAAAACTGAGAGGCTCCTTTTACCCTCCTTGTTGGCTGTTTGCTTGTCAGATCTGCCTGATAAAATGAATTAAACTCTCAAGTTGTGGACAAAGTAACAGTGGATAAAGGGATCCTTTGTGAGCTGGTGCAGGGAAAAACACCTGGGAGCTCTGCTGAGTGTGTGTGTAATTAAAACACGAAAATATTGCTGTGCAAAACACTTATTGCACCATCCATCACGATCACTCAAAAGAACTGCTGTTTTAAGAGCAGAACCAAATTTTCGTTTGTTTAGCTGTGAATTTAATGAGTAATTTGCTGTTAAAATACTCAGAAAATTTGAAGTGAGAACATTTGCAGGCATATTTGGAATATGGGGCTTTTTTACAAGGAAGAAGTTTTGGTCTTTCAGAGATAATGATTTTTAGGTATCATGTGGGAAATCGAACTACAATACTTTCTCCTGTTCCTCGTGCTCTCCTCCGTGTGGTGCTGTGTATCTGCAGCAGCACAAAGCTGAATTTCTGAGTAATTTTTCTATACATTAAAACATTTGACACCAACTTCTTAGCTTGATTGAAGTAAACATTCCACATCTGTGGATAAATCAGCAACCTGGAACTTCGCATGCAGGAATTGTCTGTCACATCTCTTAATGTTTTGACGGATACAACCACTTAAAAGCACAGGCAGATTAGTGGATTCCATTAATAATGAATTAAAATATATTAGATTAATCCTGAATTTATTACTTGTCACATAGTTCCAGGCTTAGAGATGAGTGCAGGCCAGGTATTCCAGAAGTGAGGAAGATTCACTGTGTTGTGGGATAAAAGGAGATCTTTTAGACAAGGTTGTAGATACTTGAGCTTTGAAGTCAGTGCCATACCTCAACAATACCTTAGCAGAATGATAAACTGCAGAACATAATTTTACAAATTCTGTTAACATAATTCAAGGTTTTTGATTATTTCCTCTGCGTTGCAATGATGGGCATTTCAGTGAATTCACAGTGATCTTTTTTAAGGTGGCACATTGCTGCAAATCAGGGAAGATTTAAAGCAAAATGGATTAATAGATCAAACATACCACTGAGTAACACAGAGTTTCATAAAATCATGGAATATAGGCAACCTGTTCAGTGTCTTGCCACCCTCAGAGTAAAGAATGTGTTCCTAATATCTGAGCTAAACCTACTCTTGCTCAATTTGAAGCCATTCCCCCTTGTCCTGTCACTAAATGTGGTTGTAAAGACTCTCTCCCTCTTTCTTGTGGGCTCCCTTCAGGTGCTGGAAGGCTGCAGTTATGTCCCCCTGAGGCCTTCCCTTTTCCAGGCTGAAAATTTTTATGTGGACAATAATGGTGGGAATTAACCAAATCACTGTTGCTGCACCCCAAGCACCTCTGTGAAGTGCTGTGATGGTTTAAGTTGCCAACTGTAGTTTGTCACCTCCTGCTTTCAGCCATCTCTGTGCCTGTGGACTGATTGACAGATGGCAAACATGATGCCAGTACTTTGTTAGAATTCCAGATCTGGGACACAGTGTACTGCTAAGCCTGATGGTTTTGTTGGACACTGATAGAAATTTTAATGCAAAATTAGTGGACGCAGGAGTGTGTCCTATAGACTGAGGAGCAGGCTTTTATTTTGCTTTTGAAGTCAGTGCTTCACAGTCCATATGCTTGACATACTGGAGTTCTTTGAAGATGTGAAGAAACACTTGAAGGAGGGAGATGGTGAAAGTTCTTCTGGATTCAGAGAAGCTTTCAAGAGGATCAGAAAAGAGAGGATCAGGGAGGGTTACTGAATAAGTAGAATTCAGCTTTCTTTTGTGCAGAAAAAGACATTCACACCCATTTCTCCTATCATTTTCAAGGAATCTCATACTATTTGTGAGTGTGAGAGTGGGTTGAGAGGTATTTTGTGTTCTGGCACTGTTCTGTAGATATCCTGTTTTGGTTGCTGTATGTGGCCATTTCTTAGAAGTATGAACTCAGAACTTTTCTCTGCAGACTGTGCTATTGGTTAATTTTATCTTGGTCAGCATAAAGACCCTTTCCTTTTAGATTATAGCAGTGAGTGTCAGTAAATGCAGGTGAGCAGTCATCCAGCTATGGAAAACTTCGGACATGTTGTATAGTAGTTTTTTAATGGAAAGGGAGAACAGCAAATGAGCATTTCAAACATGCTGCCTTAAATATTTTTGAAGATGCATCCTAGCAAGTATTAAGAGCTGTGAGCTGCAAGAAATCTGGAGTAAAAAGCATCTATTGTTTACAATATTGTACTGATTTATAACTTTTTAGGGCGTGAATTTGTATTAGAGCTCTTACTGCGAGCCAGTATTTATTTTTGATTTATATTTGCATGTTCATGCATTGATTATTGCATCAGATTATTATTTCAAAGAAGCACTTCAAATTATGAGAGTACACATAGCATGGTGTTATTGCTTTAAGAGAATCAGTGAAAACATGCAGCCACTGAACAGGACATTTGTAATTTAAGTTTCTGTTATAATCTCCATTATACAGAAAATGGTTAAACTCTCTAATTTTAAGTTGTTCATTGTGTTGGCCTGTCTTAATATTTTTTTAAATAGCCAATGAAAAAGTAAAATATTGAATTTGAAGCAGGAGAAAGGGAGAGCAAGGCCTGAAACATTTGAGTAATGTGGGCAGTGGGTGAGCAGTGTATAATAAATTGCCAGATATTTGCTCTGTAGAACAACATTTTTCCTTGACATCATTCATAAAGCTGTCATCCCCACACTACAATAGAAAAATACTTCCCTCTACACATTTTACAATATCTTGTAAGTTTGTTTGACAGGGCACATGACAGGTCTATCAAAACTGGGAGACTCCTGTGACAAAATTCAAGACAACTGGCAATCCTGTAAATGGAAAAGGTGGAATTTATGTATGTCAAAAGCAACCCCATTTTTATTTAAATTTCTAAGAGTTGACTTCTCATTTTTCCTTCTCATTTTTCTATCTATATGATTTGAAATATTAAATGGGAAACAGGCTGAAATGCTGTCTACCTGTACCATGCTTTTATAAAACCTTACATGAACACTTGCTTGCCCTACCCTTGCCTCTCTCTGTCATACAGTTGGAAAGGATTAAACTAGAGGAAAATTAAGAAATAAAAGAAATCTTGTATATTTCCCTTAACGCATCGGAGCTCAGTGAAGCAGGTGGCTGAACCCTGCTGAGAAAAGCTTGGGAATTCTGCTTGTGCGTAATGAAGCACACAGAAAAGCTGGAGAGAAGCTCAAGGTAATGATGGACATGGATTCCATCAATCAAGCACAAAAGCTGTATTTAAGTGCCTGAGAGCATGAACAATTTGCTTTTGTGAATTTGGGATATACTCGGAATGCTTCAGACTCTTGTCCACAGCACTTTTGAAAGTGGTGAAGTTGATTGTAATCCTTAAAAACGCTCAGTCACTCACCTGTGTTACACAGCTCAACTTGGAGGTGCTCAGGTAAGAGGAGCTGTGGGCTGTGTTCTTTGGCTGGGTGGCAGAGAAGGTGGCAGGAAGATCCCTGCCTGCTGTGTCCTGGCTGCTGCCTGTTCTGAACCTTCTGGAGAGGGAAAGTATTTTCCATTTGTGGAAGCAGATCAGAAGGCTCAGGAGGGGAGGTTTTGCAAGTGAGTACTGAGAAAGGGGGAAAAAGGAATGGCTGAAAGGACGGAAGCTCTGCCATCAGGATGTTACACCTCAGCAGCCAGGGACACTCATTGCAGCTGCAAAAATTGGATCATCATCTCTCTCTGGTGACAAAATGGAATTACATTCGTAAGAAATATGGCAAAAAAACGTGCAGAGTTTTAAACTGAAGTAGGGAGTGCTGAGGATAGGATGTCGGTGCTGCCAATGCTTTTGAGGTGGGGTGGGGGATTTTATTTCAGACTGTCTCTAATCTGACATGATGGACTTGAATGTCTGGTAGAGGATGGAGTGCACCTTCCAATTTACTATCACAGTATCATTTCTTTTGGAAAGGATGTCTTGAGATGGTCTAACCCAGCACACCTGGTCAAAGCATGGTCAGCTACAGCAGGTTTCTCATGGCCATGTCCACTCAGATTTTGGATAGCTCCAAGAATGGACACTTTATAAGCTCTTTGGGCAACCTGTTCTAGCATTTGTCTATGCTTGACAATAATAAAGCTCTTCCTTGTGATTAAAGAGAATTTTCTGTATTTCCTTGCTCCTCATCTCCCCAGTGGAACCCAGTTGGCTCCATCTTCTTCAGGCCATCACCCTGGGTGTCTATATGCATGGGTTTGATCTCCCTGAGCCTTCTCTTATCCATGCAGAACACTCCAGTCTCTCCTCAGGTGGTCAAATTCCTCAGCCTTTCGGTGACCCAGGGCAGGACTTGCTCCAGTGTCTGTGTCTCTCCTGGGCTGGGGAGCCCAGCACTGGGCACAGCTCTCCTGAGGGGTCTCAGCAGAGCTGAGCAGAGGGGAAGGATCACCCCTGGCCTGACCTGCTGGTGGTGCTCCTGATGCAACCCTCATAATTCACCCTGAAATTATCAAGTTTTATTCTTTAAGACCACCCTACAGCGCGAACAAAGACAAGAAATAAAAGCGAGGAGGAGACTGACCACAAAAGCATCTTCCTGATCCAGACAAACCAAGTCCTGAAAGTGTCCCCATAAAGTCCCATGGTGGATTATCCCCAAGGTGAACTGACTAAAAAAGTGTAAGAGTATAGTGGGTGGGGGTAACTTACTTATAAAGCTTTAAAAGTTCTGTTCTATTTTCTATTTATTTATTTTTAAATGGTACCAGTTCTCAGAATATTATAACTTCTAGTGGATGGAAAGAGAGGATGGTAGGAGACAGAAGTCCAGATGATTCTAGTCCAAAATTGGGCTGACTTCAGGTCCCGTCATAATGTTGTGGTTCGTATTATCCCGTGGTATTTTAAACTTGGATGTTTTCTTTCTAACATTTTGAGCTTAATGCAGTTACCTTGGCAGAAGTGTATTATCAAATATTTGTAATATTACATGTAAGTCTAATAAATTTCATTATTCACTAGGGTTTCTTGTCTGCTTTGGGAAAGTTAATTTCCTTTTTTAAAACCATTTAGCTTCTTTTTCTTTCTGACATGAGTTGAATGCTGGTGGGTTGCCTTAGGCAAACAATTGCCAGTCAACGCTCAAGCAGAGTCCTTAAGAGTAATTTACACTTTTCCTATATCAAAGCTGTGATGATGATATATTTAAACTGATTTCTTGTGTGTCTTTATTTCAATAGGAAAAAGTTACGCTCCTGTTACCTGGTAAAAATAGATCATAAGTTGCCAAACAGATTGTTTACCATTTGGTGTGATAAAATTAAAATCTTAGAGATGGACAAGAACAACTTGATTCTTTATAATCTTATTATTTTTTTAAAGCAGGGTGTGACATTTGTCACGTAGATGCAGGAATATGGAGTCAAGTATTGATGCTTTGCTGTTGCTTGACTTTTAAAAGCAACTTTTGGCTGCTGTTTTTCTTATTTAAGGAGGGTGCCATACAAATTTATTGCCAAACAGTTCCTGACTTCTAAATTATACATTTCCTGACTGTGTTCTAATCATTGAGCTTAAAAAAGGGGGCATAGAAGGAATTCTGGATGGCTGAAATGATGTATTTTGGCACTTTATAAACAAATCTAATTACTAAAAATCTAATTTTAATGTAATTACTCCTGTCAAAAAAACCCCAACAAAACCACAAAAGCAAACAAACAAAAAAAAAACCCACCCAAGAAACCCCAAACCACCAAATATCTCCCAAACAATCTAAAGACAAAAACAAAAAAAATTGTTTTAAATGAAGCAAAGTCCATCATTCTGGTTAAATAAAATGGAATTGGAAAATAAAATTGCTGTTCTATCATAATTCTTTTAATTGTCTTTTTTCCCTACTCTCTTTTTTTTGTCTGAAAATTCAGTACTCTATACAAATATTTCAAGAATATGAGACTGTGTGTCTTTTGACTACTGATTATTGTGTAATTGCCTGGGATCATACCAAAAATTATTCCTGTATTTTAGCTGGTGTTGCTGCCATAAATGGGAAGCTTTAACACTTCTGGGTTTTTTACAGTGTGGATACATTAACTTCCTTTTGGTGAAATGATTTCTAACAAAGTCAGTATTTTACTAAGATTTAGAAAAATTAATTTATAAGGAGGTCTCGTTATTTTTACAGAAATCACTCTTGCAGTAATAACATTTTTAGTTACTTTAAAATTTAAAAAAAAATCAATTTCAGGATGAAATAGAAGTATTATGGTGATGTTTAGCAGAGTAACCCATTAAACATATATTCTTAGCATCATAATTCTGTAGGAATAGGTAGATAGAGCATCTCAGTGCATTGTCTGACCAGGAGTGAGTCAGGATTGTTGAACTGCAACTCCAAATAGTTGTACACAAATAGAATTTTATTGAGTATAAACTTGGAGATTGTTGCATGTTGTTTTTTCCAGATTAAAGTTGTCGAATTTGTTTGGTTTTTTGTTTGTTTTCCTCAGTCAGTCATTTGTTCAAAATAAGAGAAAGACAAAAGCCACACATAACATCAGTTGTAAGGTAAAGAATATTCAATGTATGTTTATATGAAACAGTGTTTCCACAGAAGTTGTTAAGAATGAGCACTCCTCCCAGTTTTCAGGTTTTGGTTGAATTTTCCCACTGTGCTTTTTCTGCTGAGCTTAATTAGTGGTCAAGTGGAATTGACAGAACAAGGATGGGGTTTGCTTAGGATTTAATCGAGTATGGGTAACAGTTGGAAAATGCATGATTATGTTTTAAACCTCTGAAGTTATGAGTCACTGTTTGGGAGTTTCCTGCTGCATATTTATGAAGTCCTCAGAGATGACTCAGTGTGTTTTTTAAGTAAGCATTTGTAATAATTTTAAGTGTGTGCTAACCGCTTAGGTTGGAAAGTTAGGATCCTTAATAAAATCTAAATAGTGGTTTAAACATCAAGTACCAGGATGTTCCTTCCTTCCTTCCTTCC
>VYZR01056018.1:0-55933 GCA_013400675.1 Oxylabes madagascariensis | reverse complement strand
ATGAGGATAACGTGATGGACAGAAGGAGAGGATTATTCCAACATGCCCCTCAGCTGATCTCACCCTCCCTCAGCAGCCAGCACGTGGTCCCTGAAGGAACGCTTTCAGCTTGTTTCAATCCAAAGGAAAGGGCTCGAGTGCACCTAAAGAGGGTTTCATCCTCGTTTGTTTTACTCAATTAAAAACCTGCAGACACAGATTAGCTCCCTGCTGCTCAGTGTAGGAATTCTTTTAACACTGCAGTGATTTACGATCTACCAGGCAGCGTTTAACCAATGTCATGCAGAACCCAGAGATGCTGAGCACGGGGCTGGTCACTCGTGTTAATGAAAAATGGATTGGAGGTGACAGCCACTTGCGTGGCTGCACTTTGATAAAGGATGACAGAGTGGGGCTGCAGCCGAGGGAGGCTCTGTAATTAATATTACAGTAGGATCAGGTATGTAACGGAGAGCTAGACTTGGAATTAAAATCAATACAACAGCTGTTGGGACGTGTCGCTCCTGGTCCCTGGGCCCTGAGACGTTCTGCCAGACGAGGGAAGGGCTGATGGGAAGGTGATGACACACAGTGAATATCCATCTTGTGTTCACTTCAGGCAAGAAATTATGCTTAGTGGAATGTGTTGGCAGCTTGGGGATGTTATATTGGCTTTTTGTTAGGGTTTTCTTTTTCCTTTTTTTTCTCTTTTCAGTCAGTGGGTGAACAGGAGGGTCTATGGGCCACCTCTCTCTGATGCTCTTGCTAATTTTCTTTTCAAACACTCTTTTACACCAACCAATTACTGTAGTGTTGTGGTGAGGGAGGTTTTCTTTATTTTCCAGTCTTCCTGTAAGTCAGAAAAAATCAAGTCTAGTGTCTATGATAGTCGTGGCTCTTATGAAAATAGAACACAGCTCCATGTTTCTGACAAAGCACATTGTGTCTCCTGCAGCAGCAGGGACATCTCAGTCTATTTTCAGCCTCCCTCTTCTGTTCCCCTCCTTCCTCATCCACTCTAATGGCCAAGATCACCTCCAAAGTTACTGTTCTCATTTTAACAGAAGTTTACTTTGAGGCATCAGAATTTGGAGAAGTGAGAAGATCAAGTGACACCTGAATTAGGACAGTAGAGAAATCATTTGTATATTTCTAGAAAATTCTTCTAAAGAAAAAAGAAACTGTTAATTGAAAGTTCAACTTTTTAATCAGTACCATGAACAAAAAAAAAAAAAACCTGCATTGAGTGGGGGCATAGGTTATGGATGATCAAGATAGATGATGCTTTGCATTCCACACCAATGTTGATCTTCATCCCATCTTGGGGGTTTTGTGCTATAAACTGGAATTTCAAAACAGAAAGTGTAAATCCATTTCTGTTCAGAAATGCCAATGGGAACAATATGACAATGATGGAGATTTTTCTGCACTTTCATAAATTCAGTTAAATGTAAATGTGGAAGCTGGGCTAGTTTTACAAATGGTTCTAGTTCCAGCAAAACAAAATCAAGCCCACTGATCATAGTAACACTCCAAAACAGCTTCAGACAGCATCTTTTTGGGGATGTACAGTAGACCTGCAATCTGTAAGCATTATGGTTGGACACTGTCGCAACCAAATACCACAGCAGCCAGAAAACGAGCAGCAATCTCTGTCTATCAGATGAAGGGAAATCCATTATCTCCATGCATTGCCCTGAGGCTGGAGTTCAAAGCTCAAGCCAGTCTCAGAACAAAAAGTGACTCAGAAATGATGCCCACATTCCTGTCAGCCCCGGCCAGTGTGACAGAAGTGCTTGTTAACATCCAGCCCCGAGACCAAGGGGGTGATTGTACCCCGGCAGCTCGGGGTGCCTCAGTCAGAGCCTCCTCCAAAGGCCACCAAAGCCAGTAAAAAAAGGCCCTGACTGATTTCATTAAGTTTTGGAACTCCTCTTAATGGAAAGCCCATCTGCTACTCAATTCACTCAATTCCTGAATCTCTCACCTTCTCCTCTTCTACTGCCTGCCAAATAAAAATTATGTTTCTCCTGACACCAGGGAGGTTTTTCAGCTTATTTTTGACCTGAACTCCCATAGTGGGGTTCGTTTGGGGTGGGTTAGTTTGCAGGTTTCTTGCTGTATAAAGAATTCTGAAGAAATGCACTTAGTTTGGTTATTTCTCCCTACAGACTAAACCTTCAGCCACAGATTTGTGAGTGGGTTAATCCAGCAAGCCAAGATCTCCCACTTGATTTTAATGTGTGAATGATCCCTAAGGGAGTTTAAACTTTATCCCAAGTTGTCATCTGTGCATTTTACCAGTCCTAAAAGGCCCAGAAACTCCAGCTCTCATGTGCTGGAGCTGCACCTCCCAGGAAGGCTGGCTCAGAGAGGGAATCAGCTGGGGATGCTCCTCTGTGGCACCAGAGCAAAGCAGGAACCATGAAACCTGTGAGTGTGGGGGCTGAGGGGTGCAGCACATCATTTACAAGCCAGACCTGAGCCATATGTGAATTTTTATTCAGATCTATGATTTGTCCTGTGGGTTCAGGTCTGTTATTGCTCTTCCAACTCTTTCTTTTTACTGAAATGTCTTCATCCGCACTATGTGCAGACATAGCTATGCCTCAGATGTCTGGACAACTGGCCTGATCTTCAGAGCAAAGCTCCCAGCTCCTCAGCCCTGGAAAATGTGGGCATGACATCTGCCCATCCAAACAGCTGCCCTGGTGCTGCTCCAGCTCCATCAGGTTGGTTTAGAACCGCAAAGAAAGAGGGAGCAAGAGCACAGATCTCTGCTGCCTGTTCACCTCCTACAGCACACTGATATTTGTGCCATCTTTGAGCACCACGACAAGATTTTGTCTGAATTCTTGGCTGGATTCGAGAACTCTGTGAGTGAGAAATGCAGTCACTCCTTTCAATTTTATATGGGCAAGTAAGTGCATGCATGTACTCACACAAAATTCAGATACTTAACCTCTGAATGAGGAGAAGAAAAGCAGTAGAGTCCTTACGAGACACTCCTGGCTGCACAGCAGCATGACTTGAGTGGTTACTGAAATAACGATTTATTTCAGCGGGTTTGTATGCAAACAAAAGGAATCCGTGCTTAGAATAAATTATTTCCTTTCATGGGTTAAGTCACCAAGTATCTGGAAGCAACGAGTTGTCAGCTGCAGGAACTGGCAAATAGATCTGAATAACATATGAAATTTGGAGAACTTTGTGATCTCTTCAGACAATATGTGGATATGCATCAGTATGCCATGTTCTTTGAATAAATTATTCCTTTTAAATTATTCACTCAGTTCTAGTGATTGTTAAGATGAGGGGATTTTGACATAAAGTGCTAACTAGTGAGATTAAAAAAAAAGCTGTATACTTTTTTTTTTTAATCTTTCTAGTATTTTCTACCTGCATTAACATCACTTCTTCCATTTCAGATGAACTTGCCTTTTTCTTTAAGTTTGCCTCTCTTTCTCTTCTTTCTGTCCACCCCTTTCTTCCTCTTTCTTGGCAGCACTGCCTGAAGACAAAACAATTTCTCTGAAGGAGATCCTTTTAGGCTATGAGGGGATTAGGCCTTGGAGCAGAGATCTTGTTTGGATCAGCTGTGGAACTCACAGGAGCCCTGTTAAAGGCCTATTAAAATTCCATGTAATACCTCAGTAAGTAACATGTGAATCCCCAGCTCATCTTTGGGAATTAGAGCGTGCAGAGCTTCCCTGGCTGCTGGCAGGAAGGTTAGGCAGACCCAGGACTCGTTTGTTTGAGGAACAGGACATCACCTGACTGTTTCCTACACCTCCAAGAAAACATTGGAGTGAAATATTGCAGAGGGAAGTTGATCTCCAGCTGAGGGACCTGACTGAGGGTCATCCAAGGCTGGCAGCTGACCACTCACCAGTGCCATTGCAGGGGCGGCACCCAGGCACAGGAGTATAGGCACCTCAAATAAAGGTTTGGAAGATGAGGTTTGTTTCAGATAGCTTTAATCAGAAGCTCTCTGTAGTATAAATTCAGCAGAGCATCTCAGAACGAGCTGAAATTGCTCTCAGCAGGTTGGTATCTGCCTTGAGATCTCCTAATTCTGCCCAGACAAGAGACACGATAAGAATAGACTTTTTCTCTGCGCTGCAGACGTTTTTTCTGCTTGGATTTGAGATCTGAAAGTCTTTCATTTTCTTCAGTTTCTTGCTATTTTCAAAGTTAAAAAAATTAGGGATAGCTCTCAAAATGTGCCTGGGTAAGCACAATATTTATCTATTCTTATAACATTGTATTCTGGTGATCACCCAGCGCTGCATCAAGATTTGGGGGTACTCATATGCTGCCAAAGAAATAATTCACTCGCCTCTACAGCAAATGGCCAGAGTCTGAAGGGGAACGGAAAGGAAAGGGAANAGAAATAGTCTTTGGTGTCTCAGAAATTGAAAGCAGCTGATCCAAACCCTGTCAAAAGTAGAAGCCCATGCTTGGTGCAAGGCTGGCACTTCCAGCTTGGCATCCACTTCCAACTGAGCCCTCTGAAACTCATAATTTCTCTTTTTTCCTATGGCATGGCCAAGGCTGCCTTTCCCTGATGTGCTTCAACACCCAGCCCTGCCAGCACTGACCTGTCAATGGGGCAGCTTGTACCTCCTCTCCCACACTCATTAGTCTTGGCTTATGCTGAAACCTTTTGTGGACATTTCCTTTTTTAAGAGGATCTCAGAGCTTTTTACAAATCTTTATTGATTAAGCATCAAAACCTTCATCTGATGTAGATAAGTTTAATGCCATTATCCAGATTTTATGAGGCAGATTTTATTGAAGACAAGAAGAAGGTAACCGACTTGGTCAAGGTCAGACATCAATGTGTGGTAGGACAGGAAACAGAGCTGGGCTTAGGTGGAGGCATTCTGAGTTCTCCACACATTGTATTTGTAATTATTTTGCCTTTGGATTTTTTCGCCTTTGGATTATTTCAGGCAATATTGTGGATTTTGCCAGCAGAACGCCAAGGGTGATGTGACCCCAGGGCACCGGTGGTGTGTCAGCCACGGCTGCCATGGACCTGGTCTCCTCCACTTCCTCCAAGGTGGGTCCTCGGCTGAGGATCAAACTGCCAGAGAGACGGTGGAAGAGAATTTAACACTCGCTGAGCAGCTGCTCAAGTGCCACGCGGAGCTCTGGGAGGGCTGGTAGCCCTGATTTCATGCCTGGGATGTTTTCGTTTCTGAAATTCTTTTCCCAGGCGATTTTCTGTAAACAAGAGAAATGTTCTTGTAACTGTACCTATGTTTATCCATTCCTTCTTGCAAGAGGGACTTTCTTTGATCTCCGTCTGGTTTAACCAATACGATTGAAAAAGTTTGCCTTTATTTCACCAATTAAATTAGTCTGTGTAAAACAGTATAAAAAGGAGACACATCCCAAAATAAAAGAGTCATTTTTCCAGCCTTCTGATCTCGAGAGTCTGTGTTGTTCAGTGTACAGCAGCAATAGGCTGGGCTCTGATGCTGCGTGAATTTTATGGATATGGGTGTCGCTCGCGTAGCCTTCTGAGAAGAAAAAGTTTTGTATACTTATCAAGATCTTTCTCACAATTTAAGTATCGACAAGTGGTTTGTTTTCATATTTTCATGGAGGAGGAGAGAGCTGACTGACCGTTGACCTGGCCAGTGAACCAGAGAGGTGGCAACTCCACCCTCCAATCCATGGACCCCTTTAGAGTTCTATAAAATGTGAAAGATGTAAATAAAGTTCCTCTTTTCTCCGGCACGACTCAGCGTGTGGAGGCAATCCTTTCCTGTCACCACTCCCACATATGGGCATCGCTAAAAAGAACCCTGTGGCCTTTTCCCGTCCGGCAGAGCCCTCCCTGGGGGCTGGCTCCCCTTTCCCTGGGGAGCGGAGCCGGAGCGGTGCCGGTGGCGGAGCCGCGGAGCGCCCCTGCCCCCGTGAGCCCAGGGCCGGCATCGCCCGGGCGCGCTCAGCCTGCCGTGCTCCTGCAGCCCTCTGCGCTGCGGAAAAAGGCCCCGCTGGCAGAGTGTGAAAGGATTCTTCTTTTCTTTCCACCCTCGCTGTTTTGATGGCCAGCTCTGGGCGCAGCCTTGGTAGGCACAGAGGCAGAAGGCTCAGTGCACTTTCTCCATCCACCTCCACCGCCCCGCATCCCTGCCCTGCTGTAGTGTCCTCACCAGCCCATGCAGAGATGATTTTTCTTTTTTCGATTCTTTCAATGATTTTTTTTTTTTTTATTCTTTCAATGGTTTTTCATTTTTTGATTCTTTCTGATTTGCCCTTGGCTGAGCATGGTGCCAAGCCCGCGGTGTTTTTAGTAGTTTAAAGTAAGCTTGTGTTTGGAAAATGTTTTGGGATCCCTTGTTATAGTCACGGGATAAAATGAGTAATTATTTTAGACAGAATCTGTAAGAAAATGTGTGGCTCCTGAATCAGCTGCTGTCATCTAAGCCTCACACTGATCACAGAATCATTGAATCATTTGGACTGGAAAGGACCTTAAAGCTCATCCCATTCCACCCCCTGCCACGGTCAAGGACACCTCCCACTGTCCCAGGCTGCTCCAAGCCCCATCCAGCCTGGCCTTGAGCACTTCCAGGGGCAGCCAGAGCTTCTCTGGGCACCCGGCGCCAGCGCCTTCCACCCTCACAGAGAACAATTTCTTCCCAATATTTTATCTAAATCAACCCTCCTTCATCTGAGGGCCATTCCCCCTTGTCCTTGTCCTGTCACTCCATGACATTGTAAGAAGTCCCTCTCCAGCCCTTTAGGTACTGGAAGGTATCCACTGTGCCCTCCTCTGTTTTTCCCATTTCTGTGCAAGCCTGGCCTTGTCTCATCCCTGACTCACATTTTTCCACAAGTTTATTTTCCCTCCACTAACTTCCAAGAGAGCTTCTGAGTTACTTCCTCCCCTATGCCCAACTAGTCTGAACAGTTAATTTGCTAATGCCTGGATATCAGGGAGAGATCCCAGTGTGTGCCAGCTCCCAGGAACTCAGCAGTTAAAGCTTTACAGGGGTTGCATCCTTCAGGAACCAGCCATTGTGCCTGACACCTCACTGCTGCCTGGATTACTGCACACCACGTTGTACATTTTGATGAAGCAAATGATGCAGCATTCTGCCCTGGCAGATCATCCCATCCAGGGAAAAAACTGAATGAGTATGATAAAACCAGTGATTTAATAGGATGTCTGCCCTGCTGTTCTCCAGTTTGGGGGATTCATGTAAGTGAGGAGCAGATGGGATCTCCAGGGGGAAATTCTAGTCTTGCATTACTGAAACCAATGTAAATTTAGTACTGTATTTCTAAAGTGTTGTTGAAAAGCAGCCAGGAGTCTGAAATGTATCCAAGGTTTTCACCTCTCTGATTCCGATATACATTTTATACGTATAACTATATATAAAGTAAATTATATGTACACACACTTACTTATTCATATGCTGTTCATGAGTGGGAATATGAGGTCTCATTCTCATGTGTTTGTGGTTCATCTTGCTTTAAATGATGCCTGACTCTCCATTTTACCCTTTTTGAAATTAGAGAGAACATCAAAGTCTTGATCAACTGCAACTACCAAGGAAATGCTTCCACTGCTCCAGAGAACAGGCTCTGGCAATGCTGTTGTAGCAGCCAAATTTTAAATTGTACCAGCCAAGTTTTAACCTTCCAAGTCCCCAAATCCCTCACGTAATCAAAATGGATAGTGACATTTGTCACTCTTTTGTGCCCAGCTGCCCAACAAAGCGTTGCTCCCAGCTACTGGATCATCCTCCCTCTTCTGCCCCTTGAAGATGGCTGCTCATAAAGAAACCCCTTTCTGCTTCCATGTCCATATTATACATTTTATCCAGCTCCTGAAGGAAGGAGGAATGCTGAAAACAGACAATCTTCTCTAGAGCTTGTTAGGGTTGTACCCAGCCTGTGGGACAGTGCTAATTTTCATTAAAACCCTCTCAGGCCATCCTAGAGGTAGCAGCTTTCCTCTGGCATCCTGTCCCTCATGCTCCCTTCCCAGCGGTGCACTGAATGATGTGAAAGTACCAGAGCCAAGAGAAATCTTGGCCCCATCCTATCTAATCTGATCAACAGAGCAAGAGTGATAGAAATCCACAAACCCTGCCAGGAAAAAGGTTTTCTTTGGCTGGGGCTGACGTTTGGCATGATATGTATCTGTGATTAAAAAAACTAATCAACAGGAACGTCCCTTGGAAATAAAAATGAAGACTGGATGATATAAAAACAGGAGCTGACATGAAACAGTCTTCCTTAGCAAGGGGTGTCAGGTCGGCTGACACTCCGTATTGGTTTTGGGAAAAGCCTGAGGATGGAAAGACTTGGTGTCACTACATGCCACCCCCATTCTGGTTGTAAGGAGCCTGCACAGCACCAGCACCCTCAAAGCAACAGGGGCCTTTCAACCAGCCCTGGCAAACAGGATTTATAACACTTGTAGTGCTCTGTTGTGGTTTTTTTTCCCCACAGGTAGGAGTCACAGGGTGGGCTGGGTTGGAAGGGATCAGAGTGGGTCATCTGGTCCCACCTCCCTGCTCCAGAAGAGCAATCCCAGTGCACGTGGCACAGGAATGTGTCCAGAGGCTTCTGGAATATCCCCAGTGAGGGAGACTCCACAGCCTCAGGACAATCTTCCAGATTGCCTTCTTCTTTGTCACTGCACAGGGAAGAAGTTCTTCCTCATGTTCAGGTGGAACTTCCAGGGCATCCGTTCCTGCCCCTTCCTCTTGTGCCATGGTTGGGCCCACGGAGCAGAGCCTCAGCCTGCTCTTGGCACCCACTTTAGGTATTAATGAGGTCTCCTCTCAGTTATCTCTTCTCGAGGCTGAACAGCCCCAGCTCCTTCAGCCTTTCCTCATAAGAGATGTTCCAGTCCCTCCACTGGCTTTGTAGACCTCCATAAGATGAAGCCTCCTGTGTCTTTTCAGGTGAAGTCACTACAGAAGTGTTAAATGTGATGCGATTGCAAATTTGCCAACGTGCAAGTGAGATGCAGTGATCTGGAATGGGAAATGAAAAATCAGTATTTTTCCAATCCCCTCCAAAACCCTTACTTAGATGTTATTCTTCAGGCTCAGTTTAAATGACACTAAGGAGTTAAATTTGGCTTCTTGCTTTGTCCCTTGCTTTGAATCTTGAAACTTTTAATGAAAGTCCTCAAATTTTTTTTTTAAGAAATCAATGTATCCCTATTAAACATCTTGGTTTCAATAAATCAGCATTTTCCAATAGAAAATCTGTCTGCCTATTCTTATTTTATTTTTGATCAGTGTTATATTTCAGAGAATGTATATTGCAGGGCAGCCTCAGAAACAGGTGAATTACTGTGCTGGCTCAGATCCACAGTTCGATTAGATTCATATTTTGCATCTGACAGTGCAGCAGAGAGGTCATTTCAGAATCCATCACCAGAGGCACAGGATGGAGTTTCCTTCTCTGGGTGGATTTCCTTCCCAGCTTGTTCTTCACAGCCGTGACACAGCTGAAGCTTCATGAGCGGTCTCCATGATCCTGGTCTGAGTGATTTCCCACGTTTTCTTCCTTTGGAGAGCCATTCACATTCCTTAACTTCTCTATTTAAATCTAATTCTCCCAACACCTTCCGAGGTGACATTGATTTACCCCCACGTGCCGTGCATGGATGTCCTGAGCTCCCACCAAGCGACCCCTGGCTGCCCAGGGACCCTGACTCCACGGATAACCTTTCCTTCCCTGCTTCCCTGGGACTGCCATGACCTTTCCTTTCCTACAGGGAGGAGACAAAAAGGCAGCCGCCTCCCCTTGGATGGAGCTGCTGGCTCGTTCAGCAGATGTCTGGTTGTGTGCCACTGAGAAAATGTCACTGCCTGCCGCCAGCTCCAAGCAGGTGATTAATGCCAGATTGAGGATTTTTCTCAGCTACGTTCGGGTCCTTCTGTTCGCTGCTGCTCGGTGAAATGACAACCTGGCCCTCGTGCCACTGGAGACGAGAGGAAAGCCTGGGACATGATGGAAGCAGGGACCTCTCGGGTCTCACACGGGCAGGATGAAGGTCTCAGCAGGAGCCTGGTGATTGGAGATGAATGGATGGCTCATCTGGGGCAGTTCCTGCAGCCATGGCTCCAGTGAGGGCTCCTGAACACCACCCTTACTCTGTTTACTTTGCCTCATCAGCTACAAATTGGTCATTAGTAAAATGGTGCTGATCATCTGTCCTCGCCCCCCAAAGCAGGTGTTTGAGCAGGTGCCATAGAGTTCCCAGACCAGTTGGGATGGAGATGTTGCAGGATGCAAGTGGTGGCTGGAGTATCCAGGTGGGTGTGAGAAAGCCTTCTAGGGCTGGGGAAAAGAGTGCTCTTTGAGAGGGTTGACTTTTATCCTGTTAGAAGAGAGAGATGGAGTGGGAAAGGTGAGAGATGAGGGAGGAGTGAGCATGAGAAAGTGGTGCCCTCTTGAACCAAGAGATGTCACAGGAGGCCTTTGTGGGATCCTGGGGAGGTCTGAGGCTTGTGCAGAGCCCCACAATAGGGTGATTGCCCAGACTCAAATACGGATTTGTCCCTTCAGGGAGCTTCTTTTCAGGCTAAAAGGGTCAAACACTGTAGCGTGATCTCTTCTGATAGGAGCAAAGAGATTCTTCCATCCCTTTAGAGGCTTTAAAAAACAGTGTTTGTTCTAAAATACAGTTTCTAAGCAAGCAAACAGAAGAACTCAGTATCCTGACAATCATTCCAAGCATATTTTTTCAAGTGCTGGGGGTGAAATAAGGAAAAAATCAGCACCTGACTTTCTCTCCTCCCTCTTCCCATCTCCTCAATATACTTAACTTTGCTCCACGTCCTCCCCATGCTCAGCCTGATTGCCTTCCCTGCCACACGAGGAGCTGTTCCTTAATCTGGCAGTTCCTTTCTGCAAACCGAAGAGTTCTGCACTCGCTGGTGCTGCTGGTTTCTGTATTTTTAAATCTTGTGACTGAAACAAGAGAAAAGAAAATCAAGGCTTTGGCCAAGATCCCAGCCTTGTCACTTTCTGACCTTGAGCCAATCACATGAACTTCTGATGTCAATATTCCCATCTGTTAAGCCTCACAAATGCACCGAAAAGCAAAATTAATAAATTGTATTGGGATATCTACACTTACAGTCAGGAACATTTCTTCCATGAGTAATCCCACCGATTTGAGTGCATTCGCATTGAGCAAAGAATTACTCATCAGGAGCAAGGGGCTGAGAATCCAACCTTTAATATTTGTGAAAAGCTTGGGGATTTTTGTGGAAGAAGCTTGAGAAAGAGAAAATCTCTGTGATCCAGGCTGCAAATAGGCAGGAATTCTTCCCCCATTAGTGTCAGAAAGGCAAGTAAGAGTCACTCTCTTGCTGTTGCTGACTCTCTTGCACACTGTCCTTGCTCAAAGGAGTTTTTAAGCTTTTCCCACATCAGATTAAAAGTCTGGAGGACGAGGAGGAACAGGGAGGTGGTGGGATTGGGAAGCCCATGGTGAAGGGCTGTGCAACACCACATCTGAGATCTGGTTTCTAACTCTGTTGGGCACCTGGAACACCAGGGACTCTGATGGGCTTTAAAAGACCTTAAATCTCATGGCTGATAGATTAATTCTAAAAGTTCACATCACCAGTGCTCCTTCACGGATACAAATCCCTCAGGACAACATCTCCTGTTAAATTGGTGTTCTGGAGCACACAGGGGAAGTTTGGAGAAGAGTCAGAAGGTGGGGAAGTTATTAGGGTTATAGGATTTATGTGGGTTATATGGGATTTATGGGTTGTATGGGCTATAGAGCTTATATAGGCTATAGAATTTATTTGGGTTATATGGACTAAATGGGTTATATGGGCTATAGAGGTTATAGGGGTTATATGGATTATTAGGGTTATATGGGTTATTTGTGTTATAAGGGTTGTGCAGACTACGGGGGTTATTAGGGTTATATGGGTTATATCGGTTATACAGGTTATTGTGTTATACAGGTTATTGTGGGTTATTTGTGTTATAATGTGTTATCAAGGTTACAGAGGCTTTAAGGGTTATTTGCTTACATGGATTATATGGGTGTCTGCCCCCTGCATGAACTACAGGCCAATTTTGGCTCTGTTCAGAAGTGCAGCTTAGGGTACTTCACCTCTTCGAATCACCTGGGCAATTTCCTTCCCAATTTCCCTGCTATCCCAAGTCTTCAGACCTGGACGTGTCCCCTCCAAGGAAAGCACTGTCCCATTTCCATGTTGTGGGTCCAGAAGTAACAAAATGAGAAGTGACTCTCTGTGCCCACTGTTCTGAGGTTTCAGGTTGTCACTGCTGCCCATTGCTGCTGTCATTGCTTTCTTCCTCAGAGAAATTCAGGAAACTCTTGTTGTTCTTTGCCTCCAAGCTAACAAGCAGCTGGAAATGGCACAGGTTAGTTATGTTTAAAAAGGAAAATGGTTTTCTTTTATTTACTCTGTTTTCTTCTTAATTTGCTCAAGTGACCTTTTCTCCATTTAATGTTGAAAAGGACAAACAGAGCAGCTGATTGACCTGAATATCTTTATTCTTGAGCTGTTGAACGCAGGTGCTCACTCACACACAGTTCAGCTGATTTCTCTGGGATTTCAGCCTATTTGCTTTCACATAAACAAAATAAAAATATTAAACCCAAACAAGCAAACGACTAAAAAAACCCAAACAAAACCAACAAGAGCACTTTTCAGTTCTTTACCTTTTCTTTCTTCTGCACTTTCACTGGATGCCCCTGCAAGAGGGTGACATGCTGGTGTTGACATTTTTCCTATGGATGACGAAACCTCCCCCCTTAACTGCAGAAACCTTTTCTTTTCCCTACCTCCTTTGGCCCTTCTCTATTTCTACAATGCTTTCCTCACGCTGCTGCTCCCATGTGATGATGTTTCCCAGGGCAAAAACATGCAGCTGCTGTTAGAAAACAAGGGAGGAAATACAATATCTCTCCAAACAGCTTTACATTTCATCCAGCCCTTTGATGATCACTGTGCACTGAACACGTATCTTGTGCTGGGCTCCTCACAGCAGCCAACATCTTCTTTCATCTCAGAGAGGATACAATTCATTTGGCTGTGAACAATTCCGATTGCTCTTCCCAAAGCCTCTTGTTGTGTGTGCAATCCTTAGCAGGAGGGGTTTTTTTGCCTCTGTACAGCCCACTTGCATCCTTCTCTGGGGTCTCTCTTAAATTAATTTCTTGCCATCTTCCCCAGACCTGAGTGACCTAAAAAGAAGATGGGGGAGAAGGGAAATTTCATTCTTTGAACAAACATTGCCCTTTTTCTGCCACATCCTCAGGCTCTTAAAACATCTCTTTAACAATGCTTGTCCTGGGAGCAGTCCCTGGAGCACCTCCCACTATTAACCTCTTTCCATGCTGGGAATTGGACTTTTTATTACAGCTCTTTGATTTTTATGTCATAGTTTGTTTTCAATCCATGAAAGAACTTTTACCTCTTACCTCAAGGTAACCCACTAAGCTTTCCTTAATAGCTCCTTGTGAGGGCTCCTCTCAAAAAAATCTTTTGAATACCTAAATAATTCACCTCAGCTTGTCCAGAGATATCCATTATTTTTGCTAACATTTTGAAATGCATTAAAATTATCACCGTGATTTACTGTGGCAGCCTCCATGCTGTTTGTCCCAAGCATCTGGGGACATTGTAACTCCGTCTTCAATGGTTTTCCTCTCATCTTTTCTTCAATCGAAGCAAGGTTTGCCAGCCTGTAATTCCTTCACCCCCTTTTCCACCTTTATTTAAGGATAGATACAACACTGGCCACTTTTCAGCCCTCTGGCATGAGTTCTGATTTTAATGAAAAAAGTGACAGGTTTTGTGCTAATAGCTCCACTTCTCTGCTCTCTCATGCCTTCTGAAGCTGTGTCTGGTCCCAGTGACCTATAGAAAATTGATGGTCTCATCCAGGAGTCTTTACAAGTGCGAGCAGCCCCATTAACTTCCTCAGCCCCCCTCCAGCTTCAGAGAGCCCAGCTGCAGGAGTGAGCCTCTGATCAGGGCTGCTCCCTCCATCTGTCACACTGAGCACGAGTGTTTCCGTGCCATCTCATGCTTCATCAATTGCTGGGTGGGTTTTTTTTCCAGTTTTTCTCCCTTTCCTTGCCATTGTGGGCCGATGTTTGGTCAAGGCCTTTTTTTCCTATATTGTCTGTACACTGTAGAGAGGTGAGCCAGTCCTTGCATGAACTCTGGGCTTCCAGCACACATCTTTATCCTCCATTATCTTGCAAGGAGAACTATGAGATGGAGACTTTTCATTCCTCCCTATGGAGATATGTATGGGGTTTCTTTAAAAAAATATATAAATATTTTCCAATTATGCCGGTTATGTTTCCTCCTAGGGATTGAGATGGAGGGAATTCAGTGAGCCAGAAAGCAAATGTGATTGCATCCTCAGAGTAAAATGGGAAAGGTATAAAAATACAGGAGAGTGAAAAGCTCTTTAGGTTAAGCAGCATTAGTTGCACAGTAGCTCCTGGATATAAAATGTCACAGGTGGAGCAAACACTAGAGAAGTGTGATGAGAATGAGTGAGTAACTCTTGGGATAAGGGAAAGGGGACAGGAATCCAGCTCTCTGTAAGCTGGTGTTCGATGTGGTTCAGATCAGGGTTCTCTGTGTGAACTAGCCTGAGAAGACAAAGAACCGGATTTGATGACACAACAGATTTCTTTCACCTTTTTATCCCATTTTTTCTGTCAGTTCAGGAAGGGTCATGCCCTCAGTGGGAGCAGATTTGGACCACGGTTAAAGAAGAGCAGCTGGCAGAGGGTGCCATGAACTCCTCTGATGTGAGAGTCACCTCCTGGGCTATGAAGTGTTCAACTGGACTGACTGGTTCACCAAGGACAAGGATCCCCTCCAGCTCACAGTTTAGGGTGGGTGCAGACAACCCAAAGCCTTTGTGCCAAGCCAAGTGCAAGGTTTGGAAGACAGCAGCAGGAAGTTCCTGGAAACAACACCAAGACAGACAGAAAAGGGAAAATGAGCACCAGCTCATCACCAGCATAAAAAGCATTTCCCCTCTTGCTGATCTTCTTCCTTTTGCCTTGACAGACTGTCAGGACCTGCTTTGCTCTCCTCTCCACTTTCTCACGTGGCACCTCCACAGCCAGCCCTTGACAAAGACTTTTTGGTGGCCATTTATTAATTTTGCTATGGCCTTTAGTAATGTCATCTTGGCTCCAAAGCTTTCTTGAAATACAGTGCTGCAGATTCCCCCAAATATCCCTGGCATGCTATATGGCACCGGGGTAATGCGAACTCTCTTAAAGCAGAGATGAGGCAAACCCTGCTAATTTATGCCTTGCTTTTTATTCCCAACATAATTTTGATTTTAATGTCCCATCCTCACCACATCAATATCTTTTCACTACTGGCATGTGGAAACAAAAAGTAAATATTTCATTTTCCTTCCTTGGGCTGAGATGCTCACCCAGAGCTTCTGGGAGTATGCAAATGAGATGTGACTGAGGGAGGCTGCTTGGGTGCTTTATGGGACATCAGGGCATGAGGATATTGCCCACGAGCATGAGTGTGAATGGAAAATTAGCTGCACTGGGAAGTGATGTATGATTTAATATAGCAAAGGATATTTACAGTAAAGCAACAGCTCACAAGGATACATTGCAGAATCGCAGGCTCTGCCTGAAGGATCAGAAAGGTTTATTTATTTAAGATATAAAAATCAAGCTGCCCTTCTGCTTTGTTCTGCTGGGTATTCCGAGCAGGGCAGTGGCCTGTTGCTTTAACTATGATATATTCCCTCTGCCCACAAAACCCCTGCACACTTCTATCAAAATTCAGGATTTCTCATCATTCCGGCTATGGGTGGTATCCAGAAATCCCACACAAGTGGCCACTGAACATGAGCAAGGCACATTGCCTGGGAGGGGCACTGAATCTGGCCTGGCTGCAGCTCCTGTGTGTAGCAATTTCTTCATCACCCTTTTGACAGGCTGACCTAGTCCCAGAAACTGTGGCCAAATGTGTGGGGAATCTGAGACCTGGCCGAGATTTTTTCCATTACTCTCTGCCTGTAAGGAGTCTCGAAGCAAAGCTTAGAAGCAGACCCAGGACTGGGTTTAGTCACCTGGAAATGACTTCTTGAAAAAACTTGCATCTGTCAGCCAAGATTATTTAAGTCAAAAAGAAAACCCCACTTCAGCTGAAACCTTGTGCCCGAGGGAATCTGCGACACTCGCACTCCAGTGGGACAAGGGCTTATGAAGCAGCTCTGGAGACTGTCTCTGAGGCTCAGTTTTCCTCCAAAGGAGACGGATTTGGCTTCACTTTGGGGAATCAGTTCCTTTATTTTCCACCGATTTATTGTCTTAGCATTTGGAAAAACGGGGCTGTGTCCGAGATCCAGGAGTGCTGCTGATGGTTTCACACACAACCAAACTCCTCCTGCTGTCACACAACTTGCAGAATGAGGCTGCTACACGAATATAACCTTGAGATTTGCATTTTTGAGAAAGAAGTGACTTTGAACAGCGGGATCTTTTCTATCCCAGCCCCATAAACCCACTGAATGCAGCGGCTTGGGTGTGCAGCCACCAGCCAGGGTTCTGGAGAGACTTGGGGGGAGCCAGGATTGGGGCTGGTGGAGGAGCTCATGGGAACTGGGATAAAGCTTCCTCCCAATCCATCAGCTTTCCCATCAAGGTCCTGCCTTCCTCTCCCCTCATGCTTTATTCCAGCTTTTAATGCTCATCAGTGAGATGTACAGTGAAATAAAACCTGAAAGAGCTCAGTCCTTGTCACAGACTGTTTGTGGGGACCCAGCACTGGATTTGTCTCTGTGCCTCCTGTGTAGGGTGGGTCATTTAGTGGCACCACTCAGACCCTGGGGTGATAGATGTAGCCTTGGTAATATATTTTGGTTTTTGGGAAATTATTTTCCCAGGAAACCTTCTGTAAACAAGAGAAATGTTTTTGTAACTGTACCTGTGTTTATCCATTCTTTCTCACAGGAGAGGTTTCTTGACGAACATCTGTTTTAACCAATGTGATTGAAGAGGTTTGCCTTTGTTTCACCAATCAAATTGGTCTGTGTAAAATACTGTATAAGAGAGTCACACCTCAAAAATAAAGATTCACCTTTTCTGGCCTTCTGATCAAGGGTCTGTGTCGTTTTTGATGCTCAACAGTGACAGATAGATGCCTTGCAAATACAGCAGGTAGATTGAGTTATTAGCGTACCAGTGAGAAACATTCCCAGATGGGGAAGGCACTGAAGCTTTACCCCTCGTGGAGGATGTCAGTGAATGCTCAGCAGTCCCTTAAAACCAATGTCCAGGCTTAGAGCAAAGTGCAAAAAACCCCTTTGCACCAACTGTGCAACATAAGGGAAGGAAGGGTATTTTCCTAATTTTCACCACTCCTGGACTGCCTGTGTCTTATCCCATCTGATATAATCGCATCCCACACCCAGAGCTGCCATCACCCCCCAGCAGCTCCCACAGAGGGACAGGGCCAGCAAAAAAAGCAGCAGCTGGGGGGATCTCAGTGTCCCCAAGCCTCAGAGGGAGGGCAGTGAGGAAAATCTCTCTGCTCAAGCAACCTCAGTCTTGGGAGTGAAGGAGAAGGAGATGTGAGATAACCCTGGCCCTGGTTTGAAGCTGTGGGGAGGAACTGCCTGCACGCAGCAGCTTTGCTGAGGGAAGTGTGCAGTGCTGGGCTCCCTGCGGTGCTTTTCAGCTCTGTCTGTGCAGCACCGGGAAGACCGAGCACGGGGAGGATGCTGAACATGCCCCTCACCACAGGGGTGACCCCTGCTCGGCAGAGGGGTGGTTTGCCATGATCCCACCCAGGGAAAGTGTCAGCTTCGCTCCACGGGGAAAAAAGGAAGATGCCAGGGGCTGCCAGCAAAGAAATCTGAGTTCTGTGTCAGAGCATCCATCCACTCTGGAGCTTGCACAGTGGGATCTGTGCTGGGGTGACTCCCCATTCCCAGCTCTTGGGGCTGGGGAGGAAGAGGCACACGGGGCACGTGTGGCAAAGGAGAGCCCTGCACTGCAGTGTCCTCCCTCTGGACCCCACAGCAGGAGCTCGGGGCCATCACCAGGAGCTCCTCAGCAGCAGGAGCAGGGCTGCAAACCCTCAGTGGTGGTTCTGGAACAAGGCACCACAGGGGAGGGAGGCCCACAGCTCCCTAACACTGAGGAACTGCTTTGTGTCCTTGGATGAATCTCTTTGAACATTGCGGGGAGGGTTGGCTGCTGAAGAGCTTCTGCTCTCACAAATCTCCGCTTCTTATCTGAATCTTACTCACTCACATCTTTAGCACTCAGTTCCATGTGCTTTTGTATAAATGCAAATCATGAAAGTTTTAAATTTACCTCTTCTCTGTTTCATTGATGATACTCTTCTGTTCACTACTAATTTGGAGGCACTTCTGGTTGGAGTTGAAGCCTAGGAAAACTTTGGTTCCCTTGAAAAAATAATAAATATTTCCAGGATGTGTTTATATTGGCCTTTTCATTGCACAAAAGAAAGGAGGAGGCTGCAGAGATGTCAGACAATAATCTCTCTTCAGCATGAAGGCTGAAGGGGAAGCTACTTTTCCTGTTTGCATACAATATATGCTGCTCTTTCATGCAGCTCCTTTAATCAGGTTTTGTGATCAAATCCTGGCCTGTTTCGCGTAATTCACAGGGCAGGTTTTACACATGCTTTGCAAAGAGAAAATGTCAAATACTTGCAAAGCAGCTGTTGGGGGTGTGCTGGCTGTGAGCAGGGCAGGGCAGGGCAGGGCAGGGCAGGGCAGTCTCGGTGTGGCCACAACACCATCACCTGGATGGGGAAATGGAGATACTGAGTGGAACGAGAGGAGCAAAAAGTCACCTTCAAAACTGCCTGTGGGAGAAACTTGGACTCAGCAGCAGCATCTTGTGGAGCTTCCAGGCAGCTCCTGGCTGCTCCTTTCCGCTGGTGCGATGGCTCCAGCCCTCTCTGAGCCGAGCGGAGTCAGAGCTGGGTGTCTATCAGTGAGAGCGGCCGCCCGGGTGTCTTCACACTCCTGCCGTGTAGGGATTGTGCTGAATGTGAGCAAACACAGCAAATAAACCAGCCCGGGGTGGGGCTGTGAGCTCTCGGGTTATGGGGTGTGAGGTTGCAGCCGGGCCAGGGGATGAACTCAAACAGGGGACAAAACGAGGGTGGCACGAACACGGCTCCATGGAGCAGCTGGTATCGACAGGAGGGTCCAAATTTGGGGGAGCATCAGCACAACTGAGGTCACGTCCTGGCTGTGTGGTGCCTCTCTCTTGGTTCTAAAATTAAGAGCCAGACAGGGTTAAGGGATAAAGGGTTTTTTACCTCGGTATTTAATAAGGATTTTATGGTGCAACAATTCAAGGCGGGCCACCCCAAAATGCACAGGCACGGGAGATCATGTGTACAGTTTTACAGACCTTGCAAATTAGCATATCTAACGAAGATGTCCCAATGAGAGGCTGGAATGACATCCCATGTAGCCCTGATTTCCAATACCTGAGATGTTTTAGTTTCTGGGAATTCTTTTCCCAGGCGATTTTCTGTAAACAAGAGAAATGTTTATGTAACTGTACCTATGTTTATCCATTCTTTCTCACAGGAGAGTTTTCTTGATGAACATCTGTTTTAATCAATGTGATTAAAGAAGTTTACCTTTGTTTCACCAATCAAATTAGTCTATGTAAAATAGTATAAAAGAGAGGGACATCTCAAAAATAGTCATTTATTTCTAGCCTTCTGAAAGATCTCAGAGTCTCTGTCGTTGTTTGGTGTACAACAGTGATAATCCCCCAATCCCAAAGTATTGCCCCTAGCTGGGTTTATTCTTAGTTTACAGGATGTGTTTGAGAGGGGGCCTTGGTTTCTCAAGGTAGTGTAAAGCTTTCTGGCTTCCAACTGCCAGCTCTTTAGGATGTGTGGTCCGGAATACCAGAATACCAGAACTATGTTAAAATATCAGACTTAAGGAATTATAAGTATGCATGCTAAGGGTACTGAGGGTATGTAAGAGATATAAAAAAGAAAAGGCAAAGAATCATCATGACATCAAGTGCCTGAGATGGTGGGGGAGCTTCTGGCAGAGTGCAAAGTGCTCCGAGTGACCCTACATCAGCCCTTTGCAAGGCTGAGCTTCCCAGGCTCTGACAGAGCCTGCTCAGGAGGTAAAAACAAATAAAGAAGGCTGAAATTTGCCAGAAGCTGATGAGGAAAAATGCAGGTACTCTACAAAATGACCGTGAGAGCTTGCCAGGCAAATTCCTGTAGCTGAACAAAGACTCCCTGGAACTAAATAAAGGTGAGTCTTTAGGGCATTGCTGTGCATGACAGGAATTATGAGCAATGTATACCTATATATTCCTCATATTACACATATTAGAAGTAAGTGCTTGCACCAGTAATGAGAAAGAAGAGGAAAAAAGGGAAAAAAAAGAAGAAAGGCAGACTCAGTTATGCAGAGGAATGAGGGAGAAATGTGTCAGGCTCAGATCTTCATAAAATATGAAGGCAGCTCTTCCCATCCCAGGCATCCTGGTTCTGATTCTGATCATTTGTGTGTCATTTATACTGGGGTATCGAATTGGAAGCTGAAATAAGCTGAAATCACAGTTAGACCAATGGATAGGGGGGGAAAAATCTTATGATCTGTCTAAATCCCCAACATTCCCATAAGAAAATGTTTTATTTCTTATAGGAAGGATTGAGAGGCTGGAAGGAGCTGTCTGGGGTGGAGGATGGGATGTGCCTTGTAGGCCAGTCTTGAGTGGGTTTGTCAAACATCAGAAGTGACACAACACTGGCTTGTCCCAAAGGAAAGGGACAGAACAAACTCCAGCAGCCTGTTCCTACCCTGTGACACTGAGATTATGGAAGAAATGTTATTGGATGGGTTTTGGAGTTGTTTTACTTGACCCATAATTTCCTGACATTAACTCAAAGTAAAACACCAATAATCCCTCTACAGCAGTAGAAATTTAGCAAACGGAGGAATTTCCTTTCAAAAAACATCCTGAAGTAGGACACTCATTGCAGTTTATGAGGATAAGAAAAGCCATCCAGGGAGCCAGTACAGGGAAGCTGCTCCTGTGGCTGATGCCAGCTGGGCCGGGAGAGTGCTGGATTTTATTAGTATTGTTCTGCCATACGTGTCTTGTTTGCTTTTGAACGAGCCCGCTTGCACTATGAGTAAAATGTAAGCAGCATTACTTTCTGGTTTGGATATAATGCCTAAAACCTCTCTGAAGACTGCCAGAAACTCACATGCTATAAAATGAAGGTTCATATAAAGAGAAAGATAGAGAAATTCAGATATAAGAGTCTGCAAGCGTTTTTACATGGAGAAAACCTATTCCTAGCCTGATTGTCTGCCTTCAAACAGATGCTAAGTAAAATGGTTTATTTAGGATGATTGATTATAGGAACCTCACTCATACATCCCAAACATATTCTACAATCACATCTTCTTTTCATTTGCAAGGGCTGAAAAGAATTTTCATATCTCTTCTCCCCCTTGTGATTTATCATTTCTGAGTCTAAGCCTGTTATCAACATGGGTTCAGTGCAGAGCTCCCAGAAGCCACACACATTAGCATGTCTTATTAAACCTGGGCTCTGGTTGGAGCTGCAGGAATAGCAACGCTCTTTCTAAAGAAAAAGAAATAATAAAGGATCGAATTCTGCATTTATTAGTTCTTCTCCTGTCAAAGATCTCTTTGGATGTCGACGGGGCTTTCTGCTGTGCTGTCAAGGGCCACATGGAACAATTTAGGTGGTATTGATCTCATCAGATTTAATCCCTGGAAAAGTTAGAGACTTATTCTGAGGCAGTTCCACTCTGTGTGTAGCAAGTGGAGAGGGCTGTGTTTCATCCCACTCGATGGTGGTGTTTAAGATGGATCAGAAGGATTGTCCCACAAGTGCCTCTCCTTGCAGCTGCTTTTACAGGAGCCCAGCTGCTCAGCCTGGCTTTGAGCTGACCAGGTTTTAGACAGCTAATGTCAAATATGATTAAATTCATCCTTAGAGCTTGACTCAGAGCCCACCGGAATAAACAGGAAATTTTCTGTTGACCCAAGTGAGCCCTGAGCCAGGATTTGATACCATGAAAATAGATAAATCCAGGACCTTTTCTCCCTCCAGATCAGGGTGTCAAGATGTTTTCTTCTCTTGTACCTGTTTGTCCATTGCCTTTGGAATGATGACAAAAAGACACAATAACCTGAATGGGAGACTTTTCTGAGGAAGAGCATCAGGCCTGGGACCAAAGAGCCCCATTTCTAAATTAATACAAGGTTAAATGACAACTTGCTCTGAAGCCTATCAAAAGCAGCAGAAAGATTCCCAATGGGAGTTCGCTCAGATTTTCTGTTAGGCAACAGAGGTGTTCATTTTACCTTTGCAGATGAATCATGGCTCCTGTGGGTTTGATTTTACAAACTTCCTACAGAGATCAAAACCAACGTATCTGAAATGTGTCCTCTGCATGACACCACGTCACTGTGCCCCAGTGGGACGCAGCTGCCTGTTCATCACAGGGGTCCTTCTTCCAATCCATCCCTAAAAAGAGCTTCAAATGAGGTGATGATTAGAGGTGGTCCTGCTGCCACTTGTACCATCAGAGCTGAGTGCCAGGGTCCAATTCCCTTGGGGCCATGGGAGTGGAGAGGCTCCAAACTCTTCTGGGAGGTGACATGAACTTACAGGAGCATTGACACCTGTGCTTGCATTGGTCCCTCTTGGATTTTATTTTCATTTTTCTTCCTGGGACAGATAAATTACAAGCTTGCATGGTCTCCCAGCTGCAGGTGCAGGGAAGGGATTGGTACCAGGAGATGCTAAATGTCTGGACATTTGTGGGGACTCCCTTTGAAGAGCAGCCAGGGATGCTCTGTTGGCCAACAGCTCCCAGTTATCTCTTGGGGTCATGATGTGTTTGCTGCCTGGAAGTCAACCCACTTTAGGAAAGACCAAGGATTTCTAGAAAGTGGAAAAAAAGCCAGTCAGACATCTTGGAATCAACCCGATCTGGTAGGCCTGACTTCACCCTGACCAGAAATCCATGGAAGTGACCAGTCCCTTACCAATAATGACTGTCCAGAGGAGGGGGGCTGAGGCAGGAAATCCAAGCAGAGGTGGCAGGGATGTGCCTCAGCTGACACCAGAGTGAGGGGAGGGAAGGAGAAAATGGTGGAACAATGCAGGGAGGCACCATTGCTCCGTCACTTTTGAAGCTTAGGACGGCTGATGCAGAAAACATTTATCACTGAAATGACAAGGAAGAAAATGAAGTCTAGGATAGATCCCAGCTTATTCACTTGCCGTTTCCCAGAACAGCAAATCCCTCCGGATGAAGGAGCCAGGTGTGGCCGGTGTAAACAGCACCTGATCACTCCCTGGGCTTGCCCTGCTCCACCCTCACTCAGCACTGGGGGTCCTGGTGCTTTGCTGGAGTCGCAGCTGTGGTGACCTCTGTTCCAGAGTGCCACAGGGATGGGGATGTCAGGGCGCTGCTGTCTTCCGTGAGTGAACTCCAGACTCACCACACCACTCCAGGTGCCACAATTCCCTCACTGCTCAAACCCCTGCAGAGCAGTGCACACTCCCTGAACAATCCTCCAGCTTCCAGCTCAGCCAGGGAGCACAGGGAGCTTCAAACCTGAGCCAGGCAGGGCACATCCCAAGGTGAACAAGCCTGGCTGTCGCTGGTTTCTAACTCTTCCACTGGCCAAGGGCAGGGAGAGGAGCCCTTTTGTAGGGCAGCTCCTTCCCCCTGTGTAAATGGGAGCGCTCACAGCTGCCAAAGATCCTGCAGCTGATCAGAGCTGGGGAGCTGCTGACGCACTTTGTTATTGTAATTTCTTCTTCATTGTTTCCCGTGGAGCACAACCACGCTGCCCAATCGCCTGTGGCAGCGAGCAGGTGAAATGAGGCATCAAGGTGAGAGAGAACAGAACATCTACAAAAAAAAAAAAAAAAAAAAAGAGAATCCCACCAGCTGAAAACACATTAGTGCTTCTATTTTCCCTCCTTTCCCATCCTCTCTATTCATTCCCATCTTCCCCCTACCGCTGTCTGGGCCTTCTGCAAATGTGATGTGAATAGCAAACAGCCCCACAGGCAGCTCTGCTGTTTTGGATACAACTTGTAAGAGGCCCCAGAATATCCTCCACAACCAAGAGAAAGCACCTCCATGTCAGAAACTCAGGGCCTGTGTTAGAAACCAGGAAATTCTTGGCAACTGAAGAATAAGGATTATAAAGCTGGTCTTCCCACGGACTTGCATCTTGGGTATGACAGCCAGTGGGGAGTCTCTGATGCCTGCCAAGAGTAGTAATTACTCCTGTCCCTCAGCAACCAAATCTTTTCCAATCCCTCCTCTTTCCAGCTGCTGCTTTGTCACACAACAGCTGGGAATATAAGTTTGCTTACTCTACTCTTCCATCCAAGTGGGTGACGTTTGGTGCTGAGGCACAGATACTGAGAAATGGGAATTTTAGGACACAGATGATTAATCTTACATTTCAAAGAATGCACCTCAGCCCTGAATCTTCTTCTGTGGCACAGCACTGTTATAGGGCAAGACATGAATGAAAACTGGTTCTGAAAATATCCAGTTTGCACATGGGAATGTCTGGAGAAACATCAAGGGAATGCTTCAGCCTTGCCCAAGTGTCAGGGGAAGGCTAAGCTTTCTTTTGGCCCTTCAGTCCTCTCCTATGACAAGGTGAAATCGCAGGTCTGGGCTGTTTCTGGAGGGCTGGGGGTAGTGCTGCCCTCCTGCTGGGAATGAAGGTCACCCAGCGACTCCTGCCAACAAACCTGCTCCAAGGGAAGTCCTTGAGGGATGAAATTGCCTCTAAGTTCCCTGTCTTCCTGCCTCACAACCACTGCCTGAGATACTGGGAGAGGAGGAGGGAGAGGGAGAAGAGGGGGCAGGCACATCAAAAATTTAATCCTCCACAAGAAGTTCAAATGTAAAATCTAAAGGTGTATCACAAACAAAACAAATCTCCCTGAAGCATTTGTTTAATGCTTATCCAGTTCTGAATCCTTTTCTTGGCAAACAGTCTGGCTTCCCTGTGAAGTGAAAGGGCTGGGACTGCCTGCCAAGTGTTTGAAGGCTTCAGAGCAGCACATGGGAGATGGTATCACCAGGATGGATGTGAGGCAGGAGCCCATCCCCTGCACCCCGAGTCGCAGGTGAGGAATGTTCATGTTCAACTGATGCACAGCGATGGTATCGGGAACACTTTCATGTGGGTGCATCTCGCATCTGTTCCTTGCTTGAAAGAAAAGCTACCTGGCAACTGTCTGGAGCATCCCTGCTGCTTGCCCCTTGCCATCTGTCTTCATTACTTCTTCTTCCTCTTCTTCTTCTTCTTCTTCTTCTTCTTCTTCTTCTTCTTCTTCTTCTTCTTCTTCTTCTTCTTCTTCTTCTTTTTATTATCATTATTATTATTTTTATTATTTCTTCTGTGCAAAGTTGCCACTAAAGTGCGGTTCTAAGATTTAAGCCCTTGTTTTTTTGGATGACAAAGCCTTCGTGGATCTGAGCCAAGAGCTGGCAACTGGGATTTATCTAATGGATGAAGTTCTTTTGCACTTTACTAAGCAACAGAGGGACATTGAGTATTTGGATTTGAGGATAAAAAATATGTTAAAAACAAATCATGTGCACATCTACATTCTATAGACATATGCACCACTTTAAAATATATATGAAGGGCTGATCTTGCAGGTTTTCATATGAATGTAGAGAATACTCTCTTTTTTTTTTCTTTTTCTTTCTTTTTTTTTTTNCTATGGTTCATTTCTCACAACATTATATTTTAAACAATTTTTTAAAGTAAAAACATATGCCTATTTTTTTTTTCTTTTTCTTTCTTTCTTTTTTTTTTTTTTTTTAAGAGAATAAATTTCTTTTAAAAAGGGGGAGAAAACAAATAAAGGGAAACAGCCCTCTCATTTTACTGATGGCTGGTTTAGGAGCAGTTATTAGTGACAACGTCTCAGGTCAGGATCCTTTGCACTTGAATGTCTGAAGGAAAATTAATTTCTGCAAGAAAATACATCAGAAGAAGGGAACAGAGGAAAAAGGGGAGAGATAAGCCAAACCATGGGGGTAAGCCGGGGCTGTTATTTTATCTTTGTCCCCCAGAACAAGCAATATTTCTGGGATCACTGTTTCCCTTTTCAGCCTCATATCTGTTACTCCTATTTTTTCCAAGACTGAGAGTCCTCATCTCAGGCCACCGGTGTTGAAAAGATCCAGACACTGTCTCCTGTCCTTCTTGTCCCACTGGCCTTGGCTCTTCTTCCCCCACTCTGGCACTGTCATCCATGACAGAAAAACACCTGGGACATCACCCAGTGTGGGGCTGGCAGTACGATGTCCACATTTCTAGGAGCATTTCCTGCTTTCCCTGCTGGTGCAGCTGCAAACCCCACCAGCTTCTGAAACGGGCTGTGAACCCTTTGCTCAAAGCCCTCAGTGAGTCCCTCAGACAGAGAGAAACCCCCCTAGCAGTGGCAAAGCCCCTCTTCCCTCCCTTTCCCCCTTTGCTCAAAGCCCTCAGTGAGTCCCTCAGACAGAGAGAAACCCCCCTAGCAGTGGCAAAGCCCCTCTTCCCTCCCTTTCCCCCTTTCCAGGGCTCCCAATGAGGTCATTAATTCCTAAATCAGGCACACCAAAGCCGCTGCCACAGCACCGTGTCCCAGCCATGAGGGAGAAGTGGGCTCAGCGAGCAAAGGCAGGAGCTGCTCCCTGCCCAGCTGCTCTGGGTGTTGGTAAAACAGCCCTCAGGTGAGGCTCCTGCCTGGGGAATGGAAATCGTGTGTTTGCCACTTGTTGAGGGAATTTTCCTCCATGAGCCACCTGTGTTCGGACGTGCATGTGTACATGTGGTGCTGTTTTCCTCTGCCTCTCCTCCCCTCGCTAACTTGCGTGTGGCAATTACTGCGAGCCAGCCTGTGGAGCTGAGCCCGGGCCCTGATTGGAGATCTGGAGCTGATAGCCCTCTTCTTGGCTCTCAACCATTTCCTTTGACTTCAAAGCAAGAAACAAAAGATGTTTCAAGGACTTCTATGGAAAATCACCATTAGATATGATGAGGCTTAGGGCCGTTTCCATAGCGATGCAGCCTTTTTACATTGTGATCATTGCTGCAAAATGGAAATGTTCTTTTGTCTCTGAAAGTCTGTTCACTTATTTATATATGTGTGTGTGCGTGTGTGTTTCTTTCAGCAACAAAAAAATAAGAAAAGGAATTATATCTCGTGGCAGGTTCCCTAAACTGAGTCACCTTCTCATCCTGTGAGGTTTTTGTTAATCCTTTAAACTCTTGCATCAAAGGAAAACTTTATCATGGAGGTTTGATTTAGGTGAATATTACTATTTAGGCCATCAAATTAACAGCTTTTTAGCAGAGGGTACTAACATTTTGTTCTACCAGAGGACTGGAAATGTAATGAACAGAAGCTGATCTGGTGACCCAAAAGAGCAAATCAAGCTTCTCCCTCTGACTGTTCCTATCACCTTTTCATCCTACTGTGCTCAATATCTTCATATCTGTTACTTCATCCTGTTGCTTTGCCACCGCTGAGCAGAGTTCACTGAAAATCGATGATGCAATCAGCACACCAGGCTCCCCCAAAACTGTGTCACCTTCCTGGAAAGGAAACACTTCTACCTTCATTGGACATGGAGGTGGCTGTTTGGGACTCTGAACTTCAGAGGAAAAGATGTGAATTTTCTCTTTCTGCTGACCAAATTATTTTTGGGCAGGGTAAGAGGGGAGCTGGGGGAAGGTGACAAGTACAGGCTGGAGGATAAAGTGTGTTCAGTTCCCAGTGTTATTCTGCTTTCAGTTTGTGTCTGTGACTACAAATGTCAGGACCAAATGCCACATCTGGCACGGCATTTTTATGAACTGCTCCACCTCCTCTGGTCCATTTCAAACCTTTCCCAGGTTGTTCCTGAGATCTGTGTGATGACGGGAGCTGGGCTGAGCCAGCTCTGTCATGCCAGGGATCTTTCTGTCCTCTCTCCCTGTGCCTGCCTTGCTGCATGGGGCCAGGTCCTGATGCAGCTCTGAATAGTAACCAACCCCCAAATCCACCCCAGAGCCTTTCCTGCCTCCCAGCATCACCCTCTTGGTCCTCAACCCCCTCAGATGTCCCCATGCCTTCCACTCACGATGGTGACTGAGGGATCTGCCCATAAAAGCTGCCGTTTAGCTCCTGCTGCTTCCCCATTTGTTGTTTTATTGTCATTTCACTGCCAGTTAAATGGAGTTTTCTTCCCCTCTCTCCTCACGCTCCTTTTGCTTGCATAAAACATGATGCTGTATTGTGAACAATGTAGGAATACATTACATAAATTTCCCTTTGATATCCAGCGTGTTTCCTGCTGTAATGGAATCGGAACAGAGCAACCTCTCCTCCCCGACAAGTCAGATAACTCTCTATCCACTCTCCATTAGGACAAATGTCTGCAAGCCTTTGAAGAGCTAAAACACCATAAAGCAAAAAGAAAATGTTAAGGGTGCTCCAGTGGGTATCACTGGAAATAATTGGCTTGAATTAAGCGAAGGGAAAATTTAGGCCAACTAACGGGAATAAAAGACCGAAGTCTGTTAGGCTGAGAAGTTGTCTCCGAAGCTGTTTGCCTGGGGAATAGTCTCAAAGGAAGATGGTGCAAATTTTAAACAGCAAAATGTATGATTTAGGGAGACAGTCTATAAAGCCAGTTGGTGAAAAATGCATGGCTTTGAGTCATTCTAAGCTAGGCTGAAATGAAGCTCTTCAGATCATAATGCAGCAAAGAACATTTTGTTAGGCTGTGTGGGAGATGCTGACCTGCTGAAACTTTCCCACACTGACTTCTCATGCCTTGATCCCTCAGGGACTCGCTATGTGTGCACTTATCACAGAATCATGGAATGGTTTGGGTTGGAAGGGACCTTAAAAATCATCTTGTTCCAACCCCCTGCCATGGGCAGGGACACCTTCCACTAGAGCAGGTGGAACTGTTCAAGGCCAGGGTTCCATCCAGCCTGGCCTTGAGCACTTCCAGGAACGGGGCATCCACAACTTCTCTGTGCCTCACCACTCTCACGGTAAAGGAATTTTTCCTGATATCCAGTGCAGTGTCTCTGCACACCGGCTGCAGCCCAAGAATTCCAAAGCAGGCCACAAATCCTGCTTGTAGCACCAGGTGAACTGGGGGAAATGAGATACGTCACTGTCTCCCTGGAGTGGCTGCTGATTCCCTCTCGGAAAGCACACCCCCTGTCAAGTTGTTTGTTTCAGGCAGAAACCTGAAGGCAGAATTCTGCTCTTTGACTTATGCTCCTTTAATGTTCTCTCCCACGCTGCTCTGGGCTGTGGCATAAAACAGCCTGTTAGATGTCACTGAGATGTGCCTGAGCAGGTTGGCATCCCACATGGTCTAATCCACGCAGATTCCATGAGAGACTGGGAGAAAAGCACTCAAGTGCCACCCACACTTTCTGATGCTGACTAGCAACCGAGGCTGGAAACGCTACAGATACCTTAAGAGAGTGATGGGAGCAAGATGCCTTCTTTCATTTAAAGGCTTCTGCTTTGTTTCTCCTTGCTGCTGCTTTTTGATACAGCAATAGATCATTTTTTTTATGTTATTTTTTTTTTCTCATAAGAAATTAGAAAAGTAATTTTTCACCTTGGACTATTAGACTTCCTGACATGATCTCCACAAATTCTTATCTCCATCTGGTGAAGTTCCAGTTCACAGTTCTTACCTCCATATATTTATCCTTCGTTGCCAACCTCACCTTATGTTTCTCTCAGATTTCTCCTTCTGAAGACAATTCCTAAATCACAGCTGCAGATTGAGGCTGGAAAATGCAAGGCAGGCTGGGGTCGTTTGGGATCGTGCATCGCTCCTGACTTGGAGCTGGTTGATGGGATGTAACTCTCGATTCCACATTTCTCTCTAATTGTGTGAAACCTTTGATTTTATTCCCAGCTATTCATACGAGTGAATTACATCCAAGCTTTGCTTCCTGGGACTCTTGTATCTGGACATTTTGGCCAGTAACTGCATTCATTCATCTCCAGTGTCATGCATCTAAAACTATTAGTACACGTGCTCTTTCAAAACTCTCTTGCTCTGGGACTCTCTGTCCCCTCTGCCATCATCAGCACTCAAAAATTCTTCCAGTTTGCTGCTTTCATCTTCCCTCCCGGGCTTGTGCTGATCAGATCTTCTCAATGACATGCTAAGTTGTTTTCCTGACAGTGATGCATTGTGCTGGACTCCATCAGCCAGGCAACCTTTGGGACCAGTCCTGGGAGTCAGGCAGCCAGACAGCTCAACTTGTCTCCATCAATCAGCAAGTGAGACTTTATGGGCCAGAATGAGGGCTACAGGTGTAGGCCACTGTCACTGTTTTAAATAAACACGATCAGTTTGCCGAGTGCTAAGCAACTCTTTCTGAGAGCGTGTTGGTAAATGTGTTTATAAAGCATAAGAGTCCAATCCATCAGCCCTCAAAGAGCCTAATCAATATATTCCAATTTGATCTTAGAGAAGTTTCGCCTCTGGGAAGTTTAATTTATTTCAACTCATGGCCATGAAAAAATGAGCAGCCACAGCACTTTGACAAAATAGAAAAAGCGGATGAGGTTGTATCCAGCACCCGTTCCATTTCAATTTTCCATTTTACCTGAACAAATCACCCCTACGACTTGAATGACCATGAAAACTGATCGAGCGATGGAGAGAGGCTGCGGGCAGAGGGAAGAGAGGAATAAGAGATGGAGGGGAAATGTAAATTGCAGGACTTCTAAGATGCTTGACTGCGTTAGTGGGGTCTGTGCAGTGTAATTGGAATGGAATACCTGGAACTCAATGTGCAAAGTAAATGGATTGGTTTGCCATTGCACAGGGCTGCAAAGATGGTGTCTGACCAGGCTGGTGTGTGGAAGCCTCTTCCCTGCATTTATACAAAACTATTCCTCTATGGTTGTGTAACTGGCACTGAAAACTCCACTGCCCATTTCTCACAATCCCAACTTCAGGAACTGACCCAAACCCCTCCTTTAAAACATTACCACAGTGGCCAAACAAAACCATCCTTGAACTCCCCTGAGCCATCCCCAAGTGTTGCTGTATCTGAGCAAACCAGAGGCAGGAATCAGCACCTGAGGAGCACCTCTCCAGAAAACACCTGCCTGAACACTGTGTCTGTGAATCCTGGGTTTGCACCTTCCTGTCTGAAGGTTTCCATCCGTGCTTTTTATTGCAACTGTCCTTTTAGCAGGACTGGCAGGTGAAGCCTTGCTGAGATGATTGAGGGGTATTTCCGGAAATCTAATGTTTATTGGCAGTGGCTCAGCCCTCTTCTGGAGGTTAAGATCACACTGCTCAGGTTAGATCAATGTACAAGAGACTTAGAAGTGTATTTAACAAAAATACCATGTAAAACAAATGGAACATTTCTTCTACCAACCCTCTAAGGAGTTACGCCAAGATGCTTGACGTGCTTGTTATTTTACATTGTGGTGGGGTTTTTTTCAATCCTGTGGGTTTCCAGCAGGGATTTTGCTCAGAATGGACCATGAGACTGTGTTATACAGGGATATCCCTGGTTTTCATTAAAGATGGAGGCTGGAGGAGGACAACTGGTGTCTTCCCATTATCAGAGACAATCATTTTTCTTCCTGAAAACCATCACTGTGTAACCAAGTTTGTTTTCCTTTTTGGCCTTGCCCTATGTTACTCGAAAGGATTTTTGGGAGAATACTCTATTCAATGCTCATTTGTTAAGAATTGAATGTACTGTCCTCAGCAAATGCAAATCAGTTGTTTATACTGATGCCAGAAAATGTAAAATCAGAAATGAGTATGTTGATTTTCTTTCCTCCAACTGCATTTCATCCTAATGTTTCTGCTTTGATGCTTCTTCCCCAATCTTATTTGATATAGCATCAGACCATCTTTTTTATGTCAAACATTTGCTTCAAAGCTTCTCATAGCCTGTGCTAGTTGTCAAAAAGTTGGAGGCAACATGTTTTAAACATTCAGCAAGCATTCTTCTGAAAAGAAAACCACTGTTTCTAATGAGCATTTGAGAGTGTGGTGCATTGCAGAAACTGTTTTTTAAGATCTGTCACAAATGATTTACTTTTATTAGTTTTAATGGCCCTTAGCTACAGCCATGGAATATAAGTGAAAATTAAGATATTTCTCACTAGATAAAAATAGATTTCCATCAGAGATGGTAGGTAATTCCCTCCCCTCACTGATCCCCTCTTTAGTTCTGTTTCTGGATAGACAACCCTGCTCCAAGGAAACAACGTCATGGTTTTATGGCAGGCACATATTCCTCTCTAAGCCTGAGATCTGCTGACTCCAGAGGCCTTTTCCTGATCATTCCCAATGCTTTCCATCCACAGCACTTGCACCATTCCCACTGAAGTGACCCCGTAGGCTTTGCTGGGATTTAGCCATGGGACATAACAAAGTGTTTCTGCTCAGAACCATAGGTTTGTTTTTTTCTCCTGTTGAACTGAAGAGTGAAACCAACATTTATTATTTCCCATTCATAATTTCACTCTCTCTTTCCCCTCCTCCCTGCTCTTCACATCCTCTATCTCAGATAAAACCACTCTCTTCCTTTTGTGCTTTGGCCATGTTGTTCTTTCCAGATTTTGTTTTTTTTAGAATGTGCTTTTATTGTGATTTTTATCATCTCATTTTGTTCTGTATTCAGTAGAGAAGGAGTGGTATAACTGCACTCACTTCGTGAGGGCTCTGCCTGGAGACTCCCTGTGTGAGCAAGGCCTTGCCAGGCATGCTCCAAGCAGGAGCAAAGCTCCAAAAAGACAATGCTCCTGTGAGAGGATCTCTCCCCTCTGTGCCAACCCCTTTGCTTTGTTTCCAGCCACCATACTGTGTGATTCGTATTCAGCAAGAGGTTTTTATATCACCTGCAACCCATGAGAGCAAAGCAGCAGTCTGTGGTTCCTACTACAACTCCTCTGCATCAAAGGCTCTTGGACTTACTACAGCTGGAGTTTGTTCTTTGGTTTCGATAATAGAGAAATTCACTGCATTTCTTGTAAAAGTTCCAGATCCCAAACTTCCTAAAATCCCAAGCATCTTCAGTTTCCATTTTCTAACCTGTGGCTGGTTTAGGGCTCCAGCCTGAATAATGTATCACCACTTGCAGTAAAGAGCTGTGGTAACTGAGCAAAGACACCAAAGACACCTGATGCCACGAGCTCTTCCTACTTAGGAGTCTTTGGATGCAATTTCCAAACTAAAACCATCATTGTTTTTCCCCTTAGGTCCAGCGCAGCGTTCTCCATCTGGAATGTGCTCATTGGACTGGGGCTCTCCAGCCTCTTTCATAATCCTCAGTAATTAAGCTTTTACAGCTGGAACATAATTGATAACTTTATTGCTGATTAGAAAGACAGGCTATCTCCAGCTCCTTGCCCACAGCTTCATTGGCTGTGTGGTATTAAGAGAACAACCACTTGTTTTCCCCAGGGAAGTGAACATTTGGGATGGGAACACGTGGAAGTAGCCAGATTGGGCTCTTGATTACCCCAAAGAACAAGGAGACTAATTTCACCAAGTCAGAGTAATTACTCTGGATTTACATCAACAGGATTGGGAACATGGTTTGGTCAAGAGAGCAGATCAGTGGAATAAAACTGAGCTAATTTTACAGGATTTCTTCTCTGAGTGCAGCCACAATTTAATGGTCACCTATAATTAGTTAATTCATTTGCTACTATAATAAATGCTTTGCAGCCCTTATAAGTGTCCATTAAATGTGTCAAATTCCTTCCTCCTTTCTTCCACACACAGGCAATCTCCTTGGCAAGTGAAGGAGCGCAACCAACCCAAAAGGTGAAAAGAAGGATGCGATATGAAGAGGGCATGTTTTCCTCTGTCACTCACATTCTCATGCTTGAATGAGTAACAAGTGCTCTGTAATGATGTTTTAAATGCAACATATTCCACCCTGGAAAAGAAGGAAGCAAACTCTTATCCCTTTCTTTTGTGATTTCTGTTTTCAGTGGAGCCTTGGTGATTTAATCTGATGGAGGACCCAGTCCTGACTTTGACTGGAAATACTTCTATAGGTAAAGGATGGTGAATTAGTTGAAGGTTAATTGGATCTTTTTAATGGAAGAGGTTCTGAATTTGATCTACATCTCACGCTTCATGGTTTACATGATTGGTGACACCTAGAGCCTGGGGGAACACCTGAAAATACAGGTCAGTTATTCACCTTTTCCTTCTGAGCTCTTGCAGCTCCTCCAGCAGCTCTCTCTCCCTATTGCACCATCTCTCTCTCTATTAAAACTCTTGAACAGTGACTCTGCCAAACCCAGGTCACTCTGTATTTCTGGAAGGTCTGTGGTGAAACCCAGGTTAAAGCAGTTTTGAAAGCCCATGCTGTATTCTCTCTGCATTCCAACTGTGGTTGGCAAAAACTCAGGGGGCACTGAGTCTGGCCACCAGGATCAGCCAGGCAGGGTGAGCTGGAGCAGTTCACACGTGGCTCACTGAGCAGCTTGGGGCCCATCCCTCGGTGCAGTTGGGCACCACAGAAAGCCCAATTTATCTTTCATCCTTGTACGACCCCTTGAATAGAACAGACTAGACTAGACCACACTAGATTAGACCAGAATATCCTGAGTTGGAAGGGACCCACAAGGATTATGGAGCCCACCAAGATCATGGAGCCCAGCTCCTGGCCCTGCCCAGGACACCCTGACAATCCCACCCTGTCTCTGGGAGCATTGTCCAAACAACCCTTAATCCGTCACTTGTATAAAGCTCCTAAATCCTGCCCTAATCCCAGCACTAGGCTCAGAGCATGCAGCATTCCTTGCCTTGCTCATTTTTCTCTGTTTAAATCCACAGAACAGGTGGATCAGTGGCCACCAGGCAGAATCTCAAGTTATGGGTTGGAGAGTGTAACTTCCTCTGGGCTTGAAACCCCATATTTAAACATTACAGACATTGCTACTCATCCACTGAGATTTCCATTTAGGAAAAGGGGGGTGACTTCCCCAGCTCCCACTTTCAGCATTTATTTCCTTCTCTTCTTTTGCTTCCCTCAAAGGAAGTCAACAGAGAGATGGCAGGAGAGTAACACAACAAACTACAACACATTGTGTAATTGAAATGGACCATAATCACTAATATTAAAGACAGTGAATCATTCTAATCGAGCCATGCTCAGCAAACAATGAAAAACTATGTGCCAGAGAAGCTAATGCTGGTTTTAAAATGAACAGAAATGAGGCGAAATGGAACCTCACTCTTTATTCATGAAGGTCAATTTAACGTGATTATTTTTTCCCTGGCATCATAGCTTTGTGATTACTGTTGTATACCTCAGTGCTATTTTCTAACCTAATAACAGTAAAAAATAACCAGCTGGTGATGATTCTGTTTAAAGCAGAGACTAAATGCTCACAAAAACCTGCCAGTGAACAGTTGCACATGCTAATCAGACACAGCTCAGCCGGATTCCCAGCAGAGTCCATATTTTGCACATTTCAACTGGTTGACTACATTGAGAAATTAGATTACGCCTCGGACATTCCAGGCTCGGAGTGATCCGTGTTCATTCATTCCTCCTGGGTCAAATCAAACCCTCCATAGATCAGGCAGATGCTTTTGATCCATCCCACTCCACATCTTCCCATAATATTCATCCCTGTGCAGTACAACTGCTTTGGGGACTCGCTGTTCCAGGGGCAGCTCCTCCCCGGGCGTGTTTTTATTCCAGAGCACAGAAACTGCTCCAGACTGGGAGAAATCACTGCAGGGCCAGCCAGGGAAGGATCTGCCCCCCTGGCATGTGTGACATCGGGAGAAGGCTCTGCCCATGGCACTTGGAGGAGAGCTGACATCGTTAATGATTGATAATTACCAACTTGCCAACCAACGCTGTGAATTCTGAGGAGCGGGGCAAGAGGAGGAAGAAAAAAGTTAATTAAAAAAAATGCCCAAATGTTTCCCGGCTCAGAGGAAAGCGTTGTTGCTGCTGGAATGAAGCAATGCCTTTTGTTTTGGTTATTTCTCAGCTGTCTGTAGATCTCAGCAGCAGCAATGTTACCGGCATTTATGCTATACAAATATAGATATTTTTAATACATAAAGAAATGCATTTTTTTACATGTACCTCATTTTTTTTTTAAATGTTGCTAAAATCCCAGAGAGACAAATTAGTAAAGAGGCAGAGCTTTGCCAGGGAGCCTTCATCAGATCAACACTAATAACTTCTTTCAGCAGCCATGGATGGCTTCTGACATCACAGCTCAAGCTTGTCCGAAAGCTAATTATTTTCCCTGTTATAAAACAAAGGTTCTGTATCAAAGGCCCATAATGTGACACGGCACATGCTCCAGATGCACTGATTTGCAAAATAAATCAACTGTGTCAGGGTGGAATTTGGAGGAGAAATTACAACAAATTGCAATTATACTTGCAGTGGTACACTATTTAAATGCATTGTCAGTTTGTTAAATGCAATGCACCATGTGTGTCTTTTTCCAAGTTGTTTGTGGGGGAACAGAAGAGGAAAAATTCTCTTCTGTCAAAGGGGAAAAAATCTCCTTCTCCTCCCCTTAAACCCTGCTCAGTTTCTTCCAGCTTGCGGATACTGGCAGAGCAAGCTTTATAAAACATCTAATGGTGTCAGAGGAAGGCAGATATAACCAGCAGGAGCAAATGTTTGGACGCCATCCCAGCCCAGACAGAGCAAATGAGGAGATGTTTAATAACAGAGAGCACTCAAACCTTCCTGATCTCCTTACCTTGTCCAGGCCCCTGTGGAACCACATCACCAAGTAACACAGTGGGAGATTTGGTTTGCTTTGTTTTCCTCCTCCACGTGGAGACAATTTTCTTCCCTTTCTCCCTTTTCCTTTCTGAGGTTCTCCTCCCTGAGCAGTGCCCAAATCGTGGCACGGGCTGACCATCAGGCCAAAGTCCACGTGTCAGGATGGTCACTGAGGCACAGGCTTGGGATCCACCAGGATCCTGCTCACAGCAGCACGGCTCAGCCTGGGTGGTTGGATAAGAAAAGGACAGAGGGAAGATGGAAGGGAAGGAGAAGTTGGTGGAAAGAGGTCTGTCTGCATGGGCTAGTGACCCCAAAATTTCCCCAGTGCTCTCAAAGCGCAGCCAGTCCTTGGAACACTGACACTCCCACAATGGATTCCCTCTCTGTCCTCATAAAGTTACCCTCCTCCTCTGAGTCCGTGACAGTATTTTGTGCTTTCTTATATTTTTCCCCTTACTACGCACTCCTTAATTTATTTACTTATTTTATTCTCCTTTTATCACAGAACCATCATCAAATCACTGCCTGGTTTGGGTTGGAAGGGGCCTTCAAGCCCATCCCATTCCATCCCATACCTTGGGCAGGGGCACCTTCCACTGTCCCAGGTGCTCCAAGCCCTGTCCAACCTGGCCTGGGACACTTCCAGGGATGGGGCAGCTCTCTGAGCACCCTCCCACCCTCACAGGGAAGAATTCCTTCCTAAATTACCTGCTTTTGCCTGTGTATTTTCAGCCTCTAATTCTTGCAACGTTTCCTGTTTGAACTTCTCCTGTCCCACCTCCTTCTCCATGTTGTCATCTGTTTACTCTTTGCAAACACTTTTCCTTTCATTCCCAGCACTTGTTTCCCTTCGGTTTGTGGCTCTGTGTGTGTATATACACACATACAGATACATACATACATACATACATACATACATATATATATATATATACACACATAAATCTTGCAGCTTTAGCCTTTTGCGTTTCAGAACCGGCTCGTCCCTGGAGTCAGTTTGTTATTCCAGTCTCATTCGCTTTATTGAGTTATTTTCTTTGCTGCTATCAGTCTCTAAATACAATCCAGTAAAGATACAGCAATGATTTTTGACAACCTGACCTTTCTCTGCTTTCTTACACTTGTTTAATTAGGTACCACATGCAGCTGTGGCTTGATCTTTACAGTTTTCCAGCCTCCCCCACCTCCTACCTGGAGATGGGGGGAATAAAAAAAGAGAGAGATGTTGTTGAAAGAAGGTCATTTTTGACAGGTCTGCCAGTAATTTCAGGTGTTGGAAGGCTGTGAGTTCTGCAGAAATGGCAGGCCATGCTGTCTGTATTTTGCTTAACAAGTTAGAGAAAACGTTTGGCTGGGGGAGGTGGGGAATTAGGTGATTTACTGGTTTGATGAGGGCTTGCAGTGATTTAACCTTCAGGTATCCAGTTTAAACACATATCTGACAAACAAGAGAGGAAGCTGGGTAAAGATCTGCCAGGCTTTGCTTTGAAAAGCTGGGCTCTCTGGAGTAGCCAGGCTGTGGGGTTGTGTACAGAGAGGAGAGATTCCCCCTCAGATCCTCAGGCACAGGAACTCCTCATGCCATCCTGAAGGGGTAGCCAATCTCTATTAGCAGAACACGGGTAAAATGTGTTAAAAGTTCTTGTGGTGTATGAGTTCATTCATAAAATCAGAGAGGCTTTTTCAGTTTCTGGTGGATCAGAGACTCATGGAATAGTTTAGGTTACAAAAGACCTTTAAGATCATTGATCTGTTAACCCAGTACCGCCAAGCCCTGTCCATAAGCACCACATCCACATGGCTTTTTAATCTCTCCAGGGAAAGAGTTTTGCTCCAGCATTCAGGCTGTCTGCAGGCACACACCCCACTCCCAAACCCCTCTCTCACTAGAGTGTCAGTGAGACACCTTGCAGGGTGGTCTGAGCCACGAGAACCAGAAGCCACCATGAATTATCTGCCCAAGTAGTGTCCTCCTGGCAGATTTTGCCTAGTTGTGGCAGGAAGGGAGAACATGAACTGTAATTACACACCCAAAGACATGTGAAATCCCTCCTCATCTGGCACAGAAATGGAGAAATGGCACCCAAGGGTGGTGTGGTGTCTGCAGTCCATGGCCCCATCTTTCTGTGAATTTACTGCTAGCTTTCTTTATCAGCCTGCCCCTGGTTCAGCAGTGCTGGCTGCTGCATTTGCCCATTGTCACACACATTCCAGCTCAAACAATCTCCTACAGCTCCATTCAAAGCCCATGGAAGACAATTGGAGTCCTTCAGCTTTCCCGTGTCCTCCAGAACAGATCCTCCTGTCCTGACACAGGCAGATCCCCCGCTGATTTCCAGGTGCACGCATTACTTGTAGTTTGGTATGGATATTATTTAAGCAAAAGGACATGACAAACTGCCTGGTAACGCTGATTAATGGGAGCCCCTGGGGAATAGTGAGGCATGAGATGAAGTTAAATAACTCCAGTGTGCATTACTCACCACTGCCACACCACCTGAAGTGTCTCATTGTGCCTAAAAAATGGATTCCCTTTTAAAAAGGAACATTTTTAATGTTTCGCATTAATTTTCTCCAAAGTCCTTACATTGTGAAAAATAATCCCTGTGGAAAGCCCTCTGCCCACCTCCACCATCACCACCTCCCACCAAGCCTTGCCCTGCAGGTGTCAAAAGTGTATTTGACAGGGTGAAACAGCTCAGTGCAAGCACTGATAACCCTCATGCCTACCTTGATTTATCCTGCATGCTCAGGTGGTGTCTCTCTGCAAACCAATCAATTCCTAATGGGATGCAGAGCTGACTTCAACGTTTTTTCGCTGGGCAGAGCATCCTAAAAATGGTCTTGAGCTGTTGGACTCCATCCACAACTACCCCAAAACACCACAGATACACCAGTTGTGGAATCATAAAGGTTGGAAAAGCCCTCTGTGATCAGGGAGCCCAAGTCACTGCCTCGTGTCCCCAAGTGCCACATCCCCAGGTCATTAAATCCCTCCAGGGATGGCAGCTCCACTGCTCCCCAACCTCTTCCAATGCCTGACCACCACTTCTGTGAAGAAATTTTTCCTAATATCCAGTCTAAACCTCCCCTGGTGCAACTGGGGCCATTTCCTCTTTTCCTATCACTTTTACCTGGGAGAAGAGCCTGACCCCACCTTGCCACAGCCTCCTGCCAGGGAGCTGTAGAGAGCAAGAAGGTCCCCCTGAGCCTAAACACCCCCTCAGCCACTGTTAACTAACACCTGCACAAGCTCTGACCATCCAAAATGCTCTTTTGGTGTTAGCACCACCACTTGTTTGCTAATCCCCTCCTTACGGGCACATCACCTGTCCTGAATTCTGTGTGATTGTGCTAAAAGAAATGGGCAGCTCCCAATGTCCTTGGGTTTCGTAGGAGTTCACAGAGGAAGGACATTATGAGTTTTTCCAATGCCTTGCAATGTGATGGTTCAAATGTTTTAAGTTATGCTTGTGCTTTTCCACATCTAGCAGAGAATCTGAGTCTTTGTGATAAAAAATATAAATCTTCCTGATGCTTGGTTAAACAAATCATGTACTCACAGTAGGTCGTGGTTATTTTCCTTTTTATTTTTTTTTTTTTTTTAATTTATGACGACTAAAGATCAGAGATTTAACACAAGGATATAAACCAGCATTCTCTGATTGCATTCACAAGAGATACCAGATCCTACTGTCACACAGTTCACTCTTCCAACAAAAAGATCCACACACAGATAAGAACCACTTGATCATTTATCATACTCTGAAACTCAACAGACCACATGGATAAATAGAGAAAACAACATTTTCCAGAACAAAAAAAAATGCTCCTTTGAAATTTATTCACCTAAAATATTAGTGTGCACTATATAATATGGAGTAATAATGTATGAACTTAAAAAATTATGGTGTTGAGTTAAAGTGACACTGGCAGCGTTCTCTTCCTGTAAGAGGAAGTACTTGGAACAGGAGGGTTTGATACCTAAGGCTAAATTTAGGAAAGGGTGATAATTGCTTCCTTGAGTCTCAGAAATGGGTCAAATCAGCCCAGGGACTCGGGGTCTTTTAGACCACTGGAAATCAATATTTATCCCACCAAAATTTGTGGTTTAATTCACTGCTAGAAAAGAATGGAGGCCCATTTGTTTCCAGTGACTCACTTTTAACCTCTGTCAGTTCATTAAGGAAAAAAAATGAGTATTTAAATAACAATCATTAGCTGCAGAGTCCCCAGTGCAGGTGTGAATTCTGCACCACCAAAGTGAGCCTTCAACGGGGAAATTGCCCTTGTCAGGCAATGCCCCTGGGCAGGCTGCAAATGGCTGAGAGCAACCAGGTCCCCAGCCTCATCCTAAAGCTAATATCTAGCGTGATGGATTTCAAGACAGAGCAAATTTTGGCAGTCCCGTGATGATGAACTGGAATTTGCACGTTCTGGTGCAGGTGTGAGGGTGCTGTCACACAGGTGGTGGGGCTGGGAGCTGTCACTTGTCCCAGGCACTGAGAACAGAGCTGGGTTTTACAGTGACTCCTCAGCAGCCTTTGCTGTCCTTAGGCTGGAGATGTGACAGCTGTGTTCCCTAAAGCCCAGAGCCACGAGTAGGACGCTGCTCCCTTGGTGTCATGGAAACAATTTGATTTACAGAACCCTCACATTCCTCTATTTTATTCTGAGGCAGGAAGACTTCAGAAAAAGCTGTGTTTAGGGTCTCATCTTCTACTTCACTTGCTCAGCCTGGATTCAGCTGTGCTGCCGAGCTGAGGACCTGCAGCAGTGAGGGTGCTCCACTGGGAGCTGACTGCTTTTCATCTTGGAGATGGGGCAAAATAACCCTTGAGCACCACAGCTCAGCTCAGCCTTGTTAAAACCTGATGTAGGAACACAAACTAGAGGGGGCCTGTTTTCAGTGCCCATCAAGACACACTGCAGACCCCTAGAGTTCTGGGAGCTAGGCTGCGTGGCTTTAAACATCTCCAACTGGAGTGTTTAAATTAATCATTTATCAGCACAGAGGCAGAAGTTTTTCGTAATTGGCCTGAGGAGCAGCCCTCAAAGAGGGGGAAGGGCAGGTACAAGTCCTTTGCACATCCTTCTCCAAGTCCAGGCTCAGACAAACCCTCCACAATCTTTCTGAAGTTTTGAGGCGTGGATGAGGTATTTGCAAGGTCTGTGAAGAGCTGGGCTGCTCACAGAGCAGTAAAAAGTGCTGTCTTGCCTGTCGAATGCTCCGAGCAGGTCTTCAAGGTCTGCAGACACTGAAACCACATATCTGAAAATGATTGAGTTACTCAAGTAATTATTAGATTGGATACCACTCAAATCTGTTCTGCTCTTTATTGTACACAGTGATTCACCATTTATAGGGCCATAAATCCATTTGAAAGAAGTACAGCAAAGCCAGGCTGGGGACCTGCTGCAGAGCTTTGAGAACAAAGCTGGAGCCTCCGGGCTGGCTCCTCTCCAAGGGGCCAAGACGTGGAGCCCTCTGATGTGGAACCACTCCAGCAGGATCTCAACACCTCCCCAGCCACCCTGGCCTGCCAGAGCAGGGCTGAAAGGGCATGAAAAACACGTGTACAGTGAAAAAAAAAAAAAGGCTTTGCCCCTCTGCCAGAAGTCTCTCTGTTCTTTTTCACGTTGCTCTCTTATCCGCCCTCCCAGCCTTCCTTCCTGACCACCCTCCACCAAGCCAATTTTCCATCTGACAATACATTTTCTTGCCTTAAAGCATTTCTTTACCAAGGATTCACTTGTTTAGTCATTTTCTTTTCTGTGAAATGGTTGAAATTACCACGCTTTGATCACCGATTTCCCCTCCCCACACATCCAGACAAGAAAAATAAAAACTAATTCCAGTGAAAACAAAGTCAATTTTGCAAACAACTGAATTTGGGGGAGGGGGCAGAAACTAAGTGGGGAAAAATGCTTAATCACTAATATTTTGGACATTTCTTGTTTTTTCTTGCTCTTGTTCCCCTGGCAGCTGGCAGAAGCAGATTTTAGAAAATTGCCATCCAGCACTGGGAGGCACCGCTGGGCTTCGTTAAACTCCTGAGTTTCACCAGGCAGACACTGCCCAGGGAAAACATCTTGCTGTGGTAGTGATTTTGAACTAGAAATATTTGCCTCCACAAATACTTTCTGTTGTTCTGATACGAGCCGGAATTAAAAACCTTGCTTTTTTTGAGCCTGGATTTGTCAGGTACCGGTCAGAGGTAACAGAAAGGAAATTTCCACCTTCGCTCTTGTAGCTGATACATCCACTCAATTACTCTGTAAAACAATCTGGTCATTTTTGCCCTGTACTGGCTGTTCTTTCTGGGCTCAACTTCTTCAATCTGCCCAAAGGATTCCCATTTTTTTAAGATCTCCATTGGAAAGTAAATAAAAAAGCATATATTCCCTGCTGCTCTAAGAAAGTAGAAGAAAAACCTCACCCACATCCCATGAATTACTTTATCCTGCTAATTGCAAAAGTCTTTGTTTTTTCCATCTGTCAGGGACAAGGACTCAGTTTTGCAAAACTGTTGGGGAAAGAAAAAAAAAAAGAATTGGGAGTTCCTTGCCAATGTGAATGTAGAAAGCATTAGTGAGTCTGCAGACTTGGATGAAATTCAGTCACATTTTGCACTGTGAACTTGAAAACCTCCGTTTGGCTGAGAAAATATGTTAGAAAGTGAAAAAGCAGATGCTGCTTTCCAGGTCTGTCATTCACTTTTTAAATGTATTGCTCAATAATCACTAAAACACAGCTTTCTCAGGTGTTAAAACATCTGGGAGTCAACATCTCTCTTAACCCAGATCACTGGGAATTCTGAATTGATTCACCAAGTTTCACAGAACAGAGAAAATACCTGGGCTGGATTTAATCCCATTAGCTGGATGTCCACATTTCAGCAGCCTCAGCTCCTAGATCTGAGCTGTCAGCAATCATCTCCTCTGCATGCACGGAGGAAAGTCAGAGTTTTGCAGGGAAAAAAATGCCACAGAGCAGCCGTAAAATCCAAATAGGCTGTGCTTCCATGCAGGGTGCAATGAGCAACTGAATGCAGAATCAATATGATTTCAACAGGAGCCATTTATTGTTTACATAAGACCTCAATTATAGTTTCTAGCTCTACTGTTTATGTAAACACGCGTCTGCCCATTGGCCAAGCCACTTGTCCATGAGGCAGGCACACATCCTTCGGGACATCTAATTGGTCAGGTGTCTATCACTACATTGTGTGTCTCCTATCTTGGTTTTGCATTCTTCTCTGGCAGTTTCCCATGCTTTGCTTTCCACTTTCATCCTCTTGTTGTGCTGGTGGCCTTGATGAATCCCTGAGAACCCTGAAAACAAGACTGCAGGTGGCTCGTTATCTAAAAACAGTTTGCCTGGTGCACAGAATGGCCGAGGCTGTGCAAACACATTGCTGCCCTTCCACAGTGTCTGTGACACTGCAGGGGCGGGAACGTGTGGGCAGCCAGCGTGGCACTCACAGGGGTCTGAGCAGCTCTGCCCCAGAGCCAAACCACAGCTGGTGGGGTCTGACCTGTGGGGACGTGGCACACGGTGTGCTCTGGATGCCTTGGGAAGGATGGCCTGAAGCAGAGACTGGACACAGCTAGGGAATAAAGTAGATATTTATTGAAAGGCCTTTAGGGTACACTTTGAGCAGGACAAGAGCTTGGCCAGGACTGCACCCAAGGTGGACCCAAAATGGTCACAAAATGGACACAAAATGTCTGGCTGGTCATGAGGTGTCATGTAGAACGGTGATAGGAAAGGATTGCTTCCACACGCTGAGTCGTGCTGGAAAAGAAGGAACTTTATTTACATCTTTGACATTTTACAGAATTCTAAAGGGATCAGTGGATTGGAGGTTGGAGTTGCCACCCCTCCGACACACTGGTCAGGACAACAGTCTATCAGTTCTCTCCTCCTCCATGAAAATATGAAAACAAACCATTTGTTGATACTTAAAGTGTGAGAAAAATGAGGGAGGCAATTTCTCAGAAAGGCTGCACGGGCTACAGTCGCACACTTTTATAGGTGTTGGTCCATTATTGGAGTTTATTTGTGCAGCTACAGCTTCAGGTTGTGAAGTCTCATCCTTCTCCTTTCCTTTTTTCAGCCCACTGTTGTTTGTGCTTTTGGGTCTGAAACTTGCACTCGTTGTCCTTGGTCTCCAGCAGGAAGAGGATTTGTTTTGTGTCCCTGCTCTGTGCAGAGCTGAGTGACCCTGAGTGTGAGCTCAGAGCTGCACCCCAGGGCAGCACAGAGTCTGAAATATATGAGAGCTCAAGCTTAGCATCAGTGTGACACTGGGAATGGGGCTTTCCCACAGTTCTGGGGTTGTTCCAAGGTGCTCCGCACCCACAGCAGGACGCCAAGGGCATTGCAGCAAGCAGCAGCCCTGAATGCAGAGAGGAAGACCTCAGCCACCTCTTCCACCTCGCCCTCACCCTTCATCTTAAAACATTCCCAGCTCTGTTGCAGCTCACGAAAAGGGAGGCAGGAATGCTGCGGAAAATATGGATTTGCTTTTAAAAACAAGTAATTTGCTGGTTGCTGATTGTGTGTTGATTGGTATCGTTGTGTCCCTCCTCTAAGAAAAATGATCCACAGGTGGCTTCAGCCTGAGAAAAAATGCAGTTTTTGTTCTAGCAATCCTGTTTGTTTCCTGCCACCACCCCTCCAGCTACCTTCTAATTGAACAAAGTGGACTTAATTTGAATTAAACTGTCAAAAGTCTTCCACTTAAATTGATTTATCAGCCTTCCCGGCTGAAATGGATTCATTTCTGCACAATATATATGAAGTGTGTGTTGATGGATTGCATTTCACAGAATGGAAACATTTTTTATGCATCTTCATTAGATTCAGTTCAGGTATGGAAAGGAAAGGGGGGGAAGAAGGGAGGATGGTGGGAGAAGGAAGAGTGTGCAAGAGCACAAGAGGGAGGGAATACATGATGGAGAACTCCAACTTGAGAGTAAAAAAAATCATCTTTTCACTGACTGTGCATGTCCAGAGCCCGTGCAGAGTTCATCTTGACTCACACAGAGACCACAGTGGGTGTTTGAGACCCGCTGGGACAGCCAAATCAAACCAGTGAGACACCTTTCAAAAAGAGGCTTCTACGGAATGAGCATTGGAGAGAGGAAAATCCAAAGCTTCAGCCAGCTCCACTAACAGCCTTTCAGCTGTAAAAAAAAAATGTATTGTTTTTATTTCTGCTGTTTTCCTGACCTAGAGTGTGTTTAATGCAGTAGGAACCATTTGACAAACTCAATTAATTTCCACTTAGAACAAGGTATTTAATCTGAGGAGTTTTAGATTAAGTGGGCCAGGTGCAGTTGGACTCTCTGATTGATTGAATTAAACTTCTATTCATTTCCTGCCATGCCAGATCCAAAAATTTTTCAACAGTTTGAGGCTTCTGCTCCTTCTGCCTGGCCCGTTTTCTTTCTGTCCTCCTGGACACGAGAATGGTGGATGGGACTCAAAAGAGGCAGCAGTTCTTGAAAACGGTTGAAGGAAATGTCACAGGCAGGGAATGCTGAAATGGAGATGGCCAATGTGGAGAAAACAAATGAATTTCACTGTTTGTGGGCAAGCAAGGCAGGGAGGGGGAGAGGTTGTTTATTGAAAGTTACATGAACAGGCTTGATGGTCAGGAGAGTGAAGGGTTTGCATCCAGCCAAGCAGAGCTGGAAGGGATGGATTATTCTGAAGGATTGATCGTGTGGAGTGCTGAGCACCCAGCTCTGTTCCAGGTAACAAAACCCCTAAGAACAAGATCTGAGGTTTCACTGAAAATCATTCTCCACTGGCCTCACATGAGACTGATCAAAGCCTTCAGGAATGTTCCCCGTGGTTCCAGTGGGCTTTGGGAAGCTCTGAAGTCAGCAGATGTACAATTCCTGGTTGTGAAACCTCCTGCAGAAAATCAGAGAGCTCTGCCACCGGCGAGTGCACAGCAACATCCCAGCCCTCACCAGAACCCGGCTTCTGATGAAGGTTGTCACAAGGAGATGCCAAAAGTCTGTTCCCCTTACACCCCCTCCCTCCTGCTCTTTCTCCAGCAAGAATATGAATCAAGCCCTGAAGAGAGCTGTCAGTGAGGGATGATTTTCCTGTGATTATTGCCTGGGTGAGAGATTATGCCTTGTTTTTTTGCAAACTGCCTTATTTGCCGAGCAGAACACATTGGGCTCATGTCCAATTGATACATTCCTCTTCAAACAGCAGATCCAACTGCAGAGTGAGATGCAAATTTAATTATTCCACATGTAGGAAACAGAAACGGAATCTCATTGTTAAATTTGTTCTCCTACGTCGGAAAGATAAAAAACAAAAAAAGATGCTGAAGTGGCCTGTGTGAGCTGAATACATTTCACTCCCCAGAGCTGGAGAGAAATGAACTCTGTTCCTGCTGCAGAAGCCTCACTGGATAGAATTCTCTTTTTTTTTTTTCTTTTCCCTTTTCTTTTCCCTATTCAGAATTACGATGTGCTGCTGAAACTTCTTCCTCATTTGCATGTGTATGTGCAATTCATGCCCCTTTTCCAGGGAGTGTTTTGGGATTACACCACTTCCCTTTGAAAGTGGTCTCCCAGGATGAGAACCAAGCGAGTTGGACCTCAGATAGTGGGACATCTAGACCAGAAATGACACAAATGGTTTTCCTTGAGGATTTGTTCCCCTTGTCAGAGCTCAGTGAAAGCTGCTCAGGGGGACCACCGTGTCATCTGTTCCCTGCTGTGCTTTACAATAGGGTGTGACACCTCTCCCGTGGTGTCCTGCTGTGCCTACAGCTTCTGAGAGGGAAAGGGATCTTTCTGGAATCTCTTGCTCTCTGTCCCTCTCTCTCTGCTGGTTGCTGCAGCTTTCTGCATGCCCTGCTCAGCTCTTGCACCACCGGAGCCCAGATGAGCTGTGGGCATTACCAGCGAGAGGAGGCTCGTGGGGGTGAGCACAACTCCCTTTGGCACCGGCATATTCATCTCAAGCATTTGTGCAGGACAAAGATCAGCAGCTTGGAGGATGAGGCGACCATCCATTACTCCTCAACAGCATCTGGCTCCAGGGACTGGTGCCCCAGTGAGAGAAGAACCCAGAAGGTTCCTAGNCTCCTCAACAGCATCTGGCTCCAGCGAGAGAAGAACCCAGAAGGATCCTACGATCATCTGCTGCAAGAACTGATGTGATTGAAGGGCAGAGCTCAGAGTTTGGTCTGTTTACCAAAAACGTGATCTTGTGCAAGGCTGTGCTCCAGGTCTGTCCCCTTGAACCTGCAATGCAGGGATGATGGGTTTGTCTCAAGGAGGATTTGCCAGCTCTTCTTCGGATGGCACCAGGAGCCCCATCCACAAACTGAACACGGCTGATGAGATCTGTTGTGCAGCCTGGAGCTGCTGCAGCTCCCCTGCCTTGGACAATGCCGCACTGTGTCCAGGATCAGCCCTGCTGGACCTCCTCAGTACAGCTCTTATCTCTGGATATCAGGAACAGGTCCTGTACTCTGTCACCCAGAGGAAAACTCCAGCTTTTATCTCCCTCATAGCCATCAGCTATTGAGTAACATTAACATTTTATAGGGATGGGAAAAATGGCATGGAAGCAGCCTGTGTAATAGATAACAAATCACCCCACAGAGCAGAGGCATTCCTAGGCACTCACCTCTTGCTGCTCCTTTGCAGATGCCCCCAGGATCATCTTTTTCCACGAGCTGCCTGTACCTCCTGTCTGGAGATGTGCTCTTTTCCTGCACACAAACCAAGACCTGCTTTCCCTGAGCAAATCTCCCTACCAGGAGCAGAACAAGAGGTGAGCAGGACTCCAGGCCAGTGCAGGGTGTGATGGGGTTTAGATCCATGCTCTGCATTGGCCGTGGCATTTTTAAGAGGATCCATCTCCTGAAATGACCGAGCGGGATGTGAGGGGGCAGGTGTTTGTGGGTTTTAAACACGGATCATTTCTGTGATATGGTTTGCAGCACAACCCCCTGACAGAGGCACAGGTGAGGGGGTGAAAAGCTGCAACACAAGGGTAGCCAGAGGCAAGGATTTTTTAATTAGTTTTTACACTGGAAAAAGGGTTTGTGCGGCCACACTTGTAGCTCAGGGGAATCCTTAACCCAGCCTTGCATAGCCTGAGCCTGCTTACCACAAAAAGGAATAGGAGTTAGCCAAACAGAGCAAATAAACATTGGGTTGCAGCTAAAAGAACATAATTTTCTCCCGAATTCTTTCTATGTTTACCATATTAAATGATCAAAACATTTGCACTGGATCAGAGTGTACAGATGGAGCATTAAAAGGTCAGCTGTTAACCTGCAGAAGCAGAGAGACTCCACATCTCCCTTTAAGATGATTCTCCATCCTGAATGGGTCCCCACGGAACTCCTATAATAACATTAATGCTCCGAGTGGCCGTGCAGCAGCTCTCATTTGCACTGCCTGGAACCTCTTCATTAAGACTCAAACTCCCACTCCAAGAATGGGTCCTGACTTTCTGAAGGCACTTGGACAGCTGGGAAAACTGAGACACGAGGAGATTAAATTCTTTTAATTTAAAATTAAAAAAAAAAAAATAATCACTCTCAAATTCCTAATTCTCAGCCTCTTCTTCCAGGCTTCAAGTTTCTACACAGTAGAGTTTGTTGTATTAAATATTTAAAAAAATCATGGAACTGGGAAATTTTATAGATTGTGGGTCTCTTCTGACTAAGCTGTTCAGATGTATGGTCAGTAATTCCACAAGAATTAAAATGAAAATATCTTTGATTCTTGAAGGAACAGGAAAATCAGAGGCAATGAAGATCAAGGTGTTTCTCGTGCTCATATTCATGGAATCCAGGCTGGCCTGCCCTTGGGGCCAGCTTACAAACTAAAATCTGTGTTATTACTTCGCCCCTTTGGGACAGATAAGAACTCTGTGTCAGGCTTGATCCTTAGAGCCCGGCAGGGTCATGGATTTGTTTACATTTGGGTTCAGGAGAGGATTTAAGTCCCTGTTTATCTTACAGGCTCCTGGCAGATGCACAAACTCCCAGGTATTTTTCATTGAAGAATGAGCCCCTCAGTGAATCAAAGCCTCGTTACATCCCCACAGCAGATGGAAGAGGTGAAAGCCTGGCCCCACCTTCCCAACTTGCTAATGGAGCAGCTCAGCTGGAATCCAGATGTTGCCATGCTTGCCTCTATTTCAGAAGGAGCCAGGAGTGGAAGGTTTGAGATTTAGAGCATATCTGTACTCACAAGACTATGCAAATCATTTATTACTCTGGCTTCAAGCCTGAGCTTGGAGGTACAATGTAGGTTAATTAAAGACACAGGAGAGTATGGGGAAGATGCACAGGTTGGACCAAGCAATAGTGATTGGCCAAGGCTGAGGAAAGAAGTCCCAAGTTGATTCCTGGAAAGAAAATTGACATCACAAACCAGCTTTGCCTTATTTTTTTTTTCCTGAGAGGAAAAGCACAGCTTCGTGCACTCAGCAGAGCTGCTGCAGAAGTGGAATGGTCCCTGTTGATTGTGGTTATCCCCATGACTTCAGCAACATGGGGAAACTGGGATAAATTCCTGTGTGTGCTCTGAGTCCCTCCCAGCTCCAGCCATCCTATGGGTCTGTGGTCCTGTGTGTCCCTGCTCAGCCTGGTAATGAGTCCCAGAGGGCAAATCTCACTTTCCACAAGTGGAAAAGCAGGTTTGCCACTCTTCTGACCGAGTGAAATCATGAAGGCATGGGATGAGCTTCTGGAAGACAGGCTTCAGTCACACACCTTCTGCTCCTTGGCTCAGGACAGCGGCAATCACTGGAAATTTGGGAAGGGATGCTGAGGAAGGAGTCGGTCCGAATGACCCAGTATCTTGTCCAAGTCTCAAACAGCAGCCTTTGCATGCCAGGACTGTTTTGCCTCTTATTCACACGTTAGAGGCTCAGCAGAGGAATTGGTATGAAATTGTTGTTCCTACCACTTCTACGAACACTAAATCTTGCTTTGTTTTTCCTATTTTCTTTTGTTCATTTTTTCTTTAATAGCCATCCAGCCTCCTTTGCTGAAGCTGTAAAACACACAGGTTATGAAAAGCAAAAGGGAAAGGCTGTTTCCAGGCAGAGGAACGTGTCTCTGGATATGTTTGTGGACTGAGCAGCACAAGAGGGGACCCCATCCTCAATATGTTTGTAGAATGCATCACACCACGGAGACCTGAATGGAGCCCTCCAGGCACAACTGTAATGTAAATATTAATTAACATTAATGATCTGTGGCCTTGCCTGTCAGCTGGAAGCCAGCAAGGCTGTGTGTGGCCGAGGATATTAATTTGGTTTTGGAGCCCTGGAAGCAGAGGGACTGTTGGTGCAACGAGCAGAGCGGCTTCACTCCCGCTTGCCCACCCCGCTCTGCCTCTGGGTCACCTGCAGGGAGGGAAATCACGACTGGGCTGGGATTCTGGGGCTGCTGCAGGGAGCACTGGAGGCACAGGTGCGAGGTGGGCTCCTAGCTGAGCTCTGTGCCCTGCTGTGTGCTCCTCATGCTGCCAGCTCCAGGCGCGGTGCCACGGATGCGGCGTGCTGGGAACACCGTCTGCGAGGGGGAGGTCGCACTTCCAGAAGCATCTCTCACTCTCTGGGCAGGTCCCTCCTGGCTGTGCCTCGCTGCTCCTGCAGCCAGGCACACAGCAATCCTTGGGGGCTCCAGCTGGAACATCTCAGCTTCCCACTTGCTCCCACGGTGTGGGCCCAGTTCTCAGCACCGGCACCTCGCCTGCTCTGCCATCCTCCCTCCCTCCCTCTCTCTCTCTGCAAGCACCTCCAATGAATTATTAATTGCAGCTCATCCAATTAAAGGGCTCCTTCCTGTTAATAATTCATGGCTGTGGTTGGCTGGCAGGCTGTGCAGCACGAGGGCTGGGGCTTGGGTGAGCAGAGAGGAGTGAAGTGCAATAAAGAAAGGAAGAAATCAATAGTGGAGCACAGGCTGTACACATCCAGGAGACTCTTTATTATATCTGAGAATTGCTTTCTGTGATTGCTACCATCATTACTTCTGTATTTATTTTTTAACGACTCGTCCATCATGAAGCCCGAATACATAACGAAAAGAAAGGCCAATTGCACTAAACCAGTTAAATTCTTTTAATGCCTGGCACTGGGTGAACGCAGTAATGAGCTCATTTTGTCTCCACTCCCACTTACGGTGGAAGCTCCCTCATCCAGGAGCCAGTTTCATTGCTCTCTCTCTAGGTTAGGACAGATCCACTGCTTTTCCCTCTGGAAATGGACCCATCAATGATGTTCATGGGAGTAACTTGCAGCTCAGCAGCTCTGCCGTGAGTATATCAGGCAGTTCTCAGGACAAGGGAATGTCAGCAGAGTGTTCAGAAGAAGCATGAGTGTGGTGCTACTGCAAAACCAACATTTATCACGGCCAGAAAGAAAGGAAACAGGACTGGAAACCTCTCCCAAGACTGGAGATGAGTTGGCATTAAGGAGAGGGTTGACAACATAGTCTGGGCTGAGGGCCACGGAAGCTGTGCATGTGAGAAGGGATACAGCCTCCCACAGGGCAGATCTGAAATGTGAAGGAAGGGACGTTGTAGATTTTGGAATGGGAGCACAGTCACAGGGACAAATGCAGGCTGGCAGATGCCCAGCCTCCTTGCTGTCTCAGAAAGGCACACAGAGAATGCAGAGTTGGAGGAGAAAGCCAGAGGAAATCAAAGTAGAAAGAAGATTCACCTTTTCCTGCCAGTGATGGCAGCCCACTGAAAAGAAATGCACAGTGAGGCTTTCAACAAGGGTGTGCAGAGATGGAAATCTGAGACTCAAAGGCTCCTGAAAGGTGTGTCTCAAACACAGGGAGATGGTTTACAGCCAATAAACAGCCCAGTAAACTGCTGAGGACTCTGTTGAGCAGGAATTCAGCCCAAATCAAACCCCTGTGTCCGCAAAAGTCTTTTGTCTTTCTTTCACAGGGATCATACCTTCCTTGCATAAGCTTGGGGACCATGAAGAGGAGGCCAGACAGCTACTGGGGAACTCTTTTTTGTAGCCTCACCTGGTGGGGATATTCTCTTTTAAACCACATTTGATGGAAGCCATAAAACACCCATTGTTAGTGTGAGGTACAAGCACTGTGGGCTGTGAGGCGATTGTAAAAGAAATCCTGACTTTGTGCAGCATCTGGGCTTCAAACCAGGGCTTTCCACCACTCTGCAAATGCACAATATTGATGAAACACTGCTCCTGCATGGGAGTGTGACGTGACTGCATCACACATTTTAAAATATCCAAGAATATGCAAAATAATAGTTATTCCTTCTTTTTAATGCAAGTGATTTTAGTGCTGATTTGAGAACCCTGAGGAGAATGTGGAGTTGAGTCTTCATGGCCCATTCAGTCTTTGGCCTCTCAGCTGCAATTTCCAATTAGGGCTGATTTGATTGTGGTTTCTGTGATGTGGGCCATGAGGACCTTTTACACCCAGCTGATTTGGCACTTGGTGGATCTTCCCCAATGGACAGCAGAGAATTTGGGACTCTGCCCCCAGCCCTGTTTGAATGATCAGCCCCAGCTCCTGGTCAGGCTGGCTCTGGAGGTGTTCAAGATGACATCCATTCACTCATCATTTCTGTTTCCCAAAGTCACATCCTAATTCCTGTCTCCATATATCTAATGTGCATTCTGTGTGTGTCAGATACCACCAAAATAAGGCCACAAAACCATAAACTGGCACAAAAGGAGGGGACAAATCCCATGAAACAGCAAGGGATATTTAGTGGAGAGCTCTGGGTGGCTGAGGAGGCACCTCTGGTCCAACTCCTTTCATGAATGGCTCGGTAACCAGATGCTGAACATACTCAAGGAAAAGGGCAGTTAGTGAGGGTTATTTCAATATCTCGGGAAGAAGAGAGGACAGGGTGGATCCAAGCATTATCATCCCAGGCACGGGAACCAGCTCCTCAGGTTTGGGGACACGGTCTGGCACGTGGCACACACCCCTGCCAGCTTCCCCAAGCCACAGCTGCCTCCCCGCACAGCTTTTTCCATCAAAAAGAAAAAGGGAACTATGGACATAATTTTCCAGGGTTTTGCAGTATTTCAGTTTGTTCCCTGTGTACTCAAAGATCAATTCCACANAGCCGTTCAGGCCATAAATATCCTGGTAAAATTGCTCCCGGATCAAAACAACCCCCAAAAGAGACATGATGGAAATGAAGTCAGACTGCATTGCTTTCGGGGCACACACCCTGCTTGTTTTTCTTTTTTTCCCCCCTCTGAAAATGGGTGGAAAACTCCCCGCGCTGAGGAGCCTATTCTGGATCAACACACTTAGTAACAAAATGTACCTTTGTACCTAAAAATCTGAGTGTCATGAATATTTAACGTGGGAGGAAAGAATGATTCTGTCAGTGTGTAAAGCAGTCCCAGAGAGGCTCGAATTCTGCCTGGTTTCTATTAACTCTCCTTCTCTGTAAACACACTGAGTCATTTGCTGCAGGAGAGCTGTGTGAGCACCGCCAGGGAAAGGCACACGGGTGTGAAGAGAAATCCCCACTGCCATGCAAAGGGAGAGGAATGGATTGGCTGGGCAAAGTGCTGCCTCCAGCCTCAGTCCTGGCTCTGCACAGCCAGGCTGAGCTGCAGGTTTGAGCCCAGCAACAGCACAAATTTGAAAGGTCTCCTGCACTGCTAAAAAAAAAAAAAATAAATAAAATTAAGCCTGTCCGTACCAACCTCCCACAGGGCAAATCAGAGCCCCAGAGCCACCCAAGGGGAACCTCACATTGGTGAAAATGTGAATGAAAATATCGTTCCTCTGCTCATCTCCAGGTGCTTCACACCAAACTTGTTCCCTGTGGAAAGACCTGGAGGTTACTGGGGTGTGATGGGCACCTTGTGAGCCACGTGAACACCATGAAATCTCCAAGCTACAAGCAGAATGAGAGGCAGGACCTGTCTCTGATTTTGTGACCCTGGCTTGGGGAAGCCTCTGAACTCAGGCAACCATATCAGCACATGTTGTTGAAGGCAGCAAACCTCTAAGTTAAACATATCTGAAGAATCTGGCTGTGCATCAGGGTACCAGCAACTTCAGTTTGTTGTTCTCCACTCTGACTCTCTCAGTATTTGCTGAGATCACTCTGTGTTTCAGACTCCTTACTCCAGCCTTTGGACAGCAGTAGGGCTGGGGAGGTGAAAATTTAAACCTCCCTGAGCTGAGAGTGGGGTAACTTTTGGGCAATGTGGAAAGGGAGATTAACCTGGGGAGAGGAAGGTGCTGCCTTCCCTTCCCCACTCTGCACCAGCACATCCCAGGGGTGCCCAGGGTACAAGAGGCTGAACAAGATTTGCTCCTTCCACATCTCCATCACTCCAGGTTTCATAAGACAAGGCACACAGTGCTCGTATATTCTGCCTGGACCAGTTGTGCTGTTCTGCAAAAGGAGCTGGCTTGGCATCAGCCAGCAGCTGAGAATTTTATCCTAAGTTGCTTTTTCCCTCCTGTCTCTACCATGCAGGTGCCTGGAGCAGCCTTTGAGATGGGCTGCTGGTACCAGGCTGCCATCCAGAGGGGAAAGACACAGAGCTGGGAGCACCAGGCACGCACTGGATAAGGCACTGAAGGACAGCTCTGGTCAGGAAATCAGAACCAGCTTTACAGCTGGGGCAAGGGTGGGGTTTGAGAAGGCTCAGATGTTTAAAGTCATTTTCAAGATCCTGCTGGCTTGAAGCAAACACTTGCTCCAGAATCCTTTCTGATGAAAATGAAGATCTTGAGCAGCAGCAAAATTTGCAAATGCAAGAAATAACAATAATTGTTGCACGTGGCACTTGTCACTGCAAGATTTCAAGCACTCTGGATCTTTACAGCTCTGCTCTCTCTGCTTTGAGGGTAATAACTCATTGTCTTCCCACAGACTTGAGCCTTTCCCTGTGTAGGATTCCAGACCTAACCCTGGACTGTGTCACTCGGGTCTCTCCAGGCAGAGGTGGCCAAAACTGTGACCAGGACACAGAGCAGCTGTTCCCTGCTGTTGGAGCAGGGCCTGTTGGGTGTTGCCCCGATTCAGCCT